>CABFWO010001468.1:0-25016 GCA_902155825.1 Timema genevievae | reverse complement strand
GGGGGGAGGAGAGTTATATATCGAGCTGCATATGGAAAAAAGAAGAAATATTTGGAAAGCTTTGAGATGTACTGCTGGAGGAGAATAGAGAATAAAGAGGACAGTTCGGGTGAAAAATGAACAAGTTAAAAATGAATCAATGAAAGGGAAACCATTCTTAAAGTTATTCTATGAAGAAAGGTCAAATGGATGAGTCACATTATGAGAAGAAATGTATTTTTTAAATTATATTAACACCACGTCTTACTACCATTCGGATTATACACTTATGTACTAATTAATTACGACAATGGGCTAGATCTGAGGAAGGTCTAATTCATAGTAAGTGCACCAGCATTTGCGTGAGGCAGAGTGGACCACAATATACCCACCCTCAAAACACCCAACTGGGATTTGAACTCCTTCTGCCCATATTTGGCATTCTATTGTGAAAGGAGGTCCTTAGACCGTGTGACCACCAAAGTGGGTGGATCCACCTCTTGAGTTGATTCATTAATTAGGTAAGACACCTTAGAATCATTAGTCTCTGCTTATTTTCAATGTGAATGTTATTATTTAGATACAGACCCTTCTTGTTATGAAGAGAAAAAAGTAAATTTGGTTAATTGTTTGAATTTTAATTTTAGTAAGCTTATACTCAGTCATTTGGCACAACATTTTCTTGTTTATCAAATGCTCAAAATAGAAAAGAAAAAGAAACTATCCTTTTTATTGTGCAAAGGATTTAGATAACTAGGCTATCCACATATTTGCACTAAATGTGATAGAAACGTTATATTTTCACTTTTTTTTTTTTCATTTGTTTGAGATATTTAACGAGATCTTTTTGAACCGACCGATTATATCAACACACCATAATTTCAAAGAACAAGAGAGAAAGGGCCTACCGATTTTGACGGGAGATGTATTTTCATTTACGTTCCAGGGTTCTTTAGGCCTACATGTCACAATCGACACGGGACCGACAGCTTTACTTCCCCTCCGAAGGAAGTTGTGCTACGGATTTTTATCACTTAAGAAAAATCTGTTGACCCCGGCTGGGTTTGAACTCCCATACATTGGGTTCTGAGGTGAGAACTTCACCCCAAGACCACTGAAATCGACCCCGAGAGGTTATAAATTTAGGGGAAATGTACTCGGATTTGCATAGAGTAAGCGTGAGAAACCTCTCTTAAGACACGCGATAGGAATTTGAGACTTGATTTCTCTCTTAATGGAAATACAACCAAGACAAGATTGACACCTTGGTCTATGTTACCACCAATACAGACGCACTAAATTTTTTATAAGACACGTATATATTGCTCCATGTTTGTGTGCGTTCTTCCCTAGAATTCCATGATCAACAAAGACCTCCCATACTACATCTAAAGATAAGATGTTATCAGAGCACATAATGCACTAAAAATTCTGAAGCCACCCTGCTTTGGAAGGATTCAACCTATCGTACAATGGGAACACCCAACGCCTTTTAAAACGAGATTACGTAAAACACCTGACATTATGAGTTTATGTCAAATCTGACACCTGACGTAGAATTGGACAAAAGTGTTACCTTCAAAAAGTGTTTTACATGCCATATTATTGTGAATACAAAACTTCCATTATTAAAATATATAAAAGTTAAGTTCGTACTAAAAAGTTTTCATCTAACAGATTTTAAAAAAAATAAAGTTTTTTGCGTTTGTGAAATCTGGAAAGGGGGGACTTATTTATTTATATAGTCAGGTGACCTGGTGGTAAGGTGTCAGACTTCTGTGCTGGGGGTCCGGGGTTCAATCCTCGGTCCTGGCACAGATTTATCTGATTGCCAAACCCTTCCTTCACCTCTGACAAGATGTGTATTAATCACAACTTGTGAATGTGAGGAATGCCAGGCCTCCACCGTGGTTCGGATCCCACGTTAAACTGTAGGTCCTCCATTTCATCTCACAATCACCCTTCCATTACACATTAGCGTAAGTGCGTATAACCCGAACGGGTAGTAAGACGCGGTGCTAATAATAATTATAATAATATTTATATAGTCTACTTCCATAATTTTGTTGATACTTCAAACAAACTTTTTTTGCTAAGATTTTTATCGGTGTTAATTAATACTTATATTGAATTATAGTTTATCAAAAATAATTTAAACATTTTAAAATTTGATACTAGTTTGAACAAAAACTAAGTATATATATGACCTAAACTTAAAACTACTTGACTCAAATAAAGCAACTTATAATTTATAAAACTATTGGATGAATAAAAAATAACCTAAAAGCCAAGGTCATCGAAATATGACTCATATGCTACATTATATTCCATATTTGATGATAACCATAGTTATAATTCTAACCCAAATTTTTTTTTGACACAATATAACTAATTTATTCCCACAATGATGTTGACGTTTTTTAAAAGCGTCAAACTTTAAACAGTCCGGATTACTAGTGATGGGAAGTTTGGGCAGTGAATGTCTTATGAACCGAGAATTTGCCAACCTAGCGAGTGAAACTGATGATTTTAATAACGAATATCTCCTCACCAGTAGCGTTTTAACCCTTTTTTAATCCTTTTTTTTGTTTTAAACCTTTCAAAAAAATGTTTCTCTAAAATCATTAAATTTATTTTTCCCTTTTTTTCTACGCTCCCAACTATATGGCAACCTTGAAGGAAAGGCAAACTATCGTACTAGTGCTTTCTAGCGATGAGATATGGAACTAATTTTTAAATAACAATAAGCTGTCTCCCTAAAACTATTTAGAATATATCAAAAGGTTTGACACGTAGGGCCTACACCCGCAATATATACCGCTCTAAATAACATGAAATATAAAATGAAGTCCTGGTTGTCTACTTTTCGCTGTTACATAACAAAAAGTAATACACAGGTACTTTAGTGTACTTTTATAAATAAAAAAAAAAGCTGCCAAGTATACAAATTACAATGTGTTTGGATGTTAAAACTTGAGTTTATTCCTGATTATAAAATTTTCCATTTTATTATTATTATATTTAAATGTTTAAGTTTATTTAATATTCATTTCCTCATTCAAAAAGATCCATTCAATATTTCTATTCATGACCTATCTTCAACCAATTGCACTTTAACCAGATTACTGCAAGACAATGAGTTATATAGTCGCTTATTTACAAGGCCATTAATACTGATACTTAGTTTTTTAAAAACAAAAACGTTGGTAAATGACGAATACACTAAATCTATATATTACCAAAACCAATAAAAAAAATCTCTTCCATTTCTTTCTATCACATTTTGAAAATGTTGTAGTTTCGGGAAAAAGCCTCAATGATCCAGGATTATGAATCATTTATTTCCTATCCCAGAGAGCTATCTGTCAGGATGCTGTGGCATTTTCTCCCACTAACGTTTCAAACCTGGCGCATGCGTAGTCGTGCATTAAACTATCGTGTAAAAATCGTCTGTATGTCTTCCTGGTGTTAATTTCTTCATTCCACGTCTTACTACCCGTCTGGGATATCCAAATATTTACACTAATGGGGTAGCTATAAGGTAGGTAGAGTTTTAGAGAAAATATATCTGAATTTTATTGATGGGTGAGGGAGAAAACTTTTGGCAAACTATCATCCATCACACTACAACCGTCCGATATTTCAATCCCAACCTCCCTGCTATTAGAAAACTGGACACAAGATCAACTCTTTCGTCCAGCGTTCTCCACAGTACATATTTGATGAAGTTATTTTTCAAGTGACAGCGAGTGGTGAAAATTGAAATAAAAATAATGATTTAAAAAGTATTCTGTCGCTGAAGGCTTAACGATCTTAGGTTTCGTGGTAAATTTACTTTACGCCTATAACTAGTTAATTTATAAGTTGTAGTTTTAATTAAATGTCTATAACTTTGTCGACTTGATCTAAAAGGAAGGGAAGAGGAGGACTGATGACAGGAAATGCATCTACCCTAGCGTGAAGAAAGGAAGAGAAAACTAGAGGAAAATCACACGATATAAAGCACAAATCTAACTCACATTACCGGGAATAGAACCCCAGAATCCTTGTCCACGTAAACAAATTTAAATGTGATTCAACACCTCATATGATTTGGCCACTGCTAGGGGTTTGTAAAACCTATTTAAAAATAATTGGTATTTCTATAAATGCCCAAGGAAAATAAATTTGCTATTAGGGTATTTGAGAAAGATCATTTAAAAAAGGCATTTATAGGACTTAGCCTTTAAAAATCTCCATGTGGATTTTTAAGACGTTTCCTACTCGGTGAATAATTCAAAGATATTTTGCGAAGCCTATTTAAGCCTAACTTGGCGTACCTAAACATTATAAGCACTATCACACTTAGACGCCATTGCACGAGATAAAAAGAAAAAGAAGAAAATAATAAGTTCACCTTGGGAGGCCTTTTGTTTAAATGCTGATAACACTTCTCCTCTTCCACTGACGAGAATAAACCCTCACTCTACTATATGCGACTGCACAACATTGATTTGAATTTCAAATGTACTTTTTTTCCCTATTATAGATAGACATACGCTTCTACAGAACTTTTTAATCTGACTCTGAGGCTAATAAATAATTGCCAAAACCTAAAAATCAGATTAAAAACACGTTTGCGCTGTAAAGTCGAATAAAATATAAGTAATATTAGTCAGGGATTTTCATAATCCCCGAGCATGCTCTTACAATCCGCCCTGGGCCAGGAAAGCTATAATCCATTTGGTAGTAATAATTGTTCCTGGGATGATCACAATTTACAATCTGTTCTGATTCTAAATTGCTTTTATTGATTCGGTGCTCAGGTAAATAATCGTACAAGTGTATCGATATTTAAATAGGTTATCGAAATTTTACCCAATACCTTATAGATCAGGGGTCAACAACTTTATAGGATCGTTGTTCCGAAGTAACATTGTAAAGTCACTCACCGTACCAACCAACCTAAGCCCAACCAAATCGTTTATATTTTTGCGATAGTAAACTAGTAAGAACAAGTTATTAAAACAAATTTAAGTTGATATTGTAAAATATGAATAAAAAAACATGTTTCTATATCGAATACATTTAATAACTACTGTTTATTGAATATTTAAAATTTTACTATAAATCAGATAAATCAGAAAAATAAATACAAATGTTAGAGATTTTTTTGCAAAATTTAAGTTCTGAAGACATTATTTTGAAATTTTGAAACAAAATAATTTAATCATTGAAAAATAAAACACGTCACATCAATTGTTTTAACTAAAAATAAAGGTTTTATATTATTTTTATTCAAATCACTCCGTGTGCCATTGAAAATCGTTCCGCACGCGTGCCGTAGGTTGCCGACCCCTGCTATAGATCATCTGACACCTTATCTCAGTGGGTAGCGTATCTGTCTACCAAGATAAGGGACCCAGGTTCGAATCCTGTAATGGCCGAAAAATGTATCATTGATGAAAAATGTGGGTTTACCCTCTCACATTGGTAAATTAACGGCTGGGGACTGGATGTTGTGCCTGTTCTAGTCTTAAGTTTTATTATTAGGCATATGAAGCAACAGCAGACCTAGCCAGCCTCTAGTGGAAAATATATAGCTTGAATAAAAAACTGAGCCAGGCCATAGCCTGAAAACCGTAATGGATGTAAAAAAAATTCTTATAGATCTAAACAGGTTTTATCTAAACTTTTTTTTAGCAGGTACTAATTACGCCAATGAGTTAGGGACGAGGAAGGTAGAATTTAAAGGAAGTGTACCAGCATTTGCGTGGATGGAGAGTGAAAAACCATTTTGGAAAAACTACCCTTGGTACACCGGACCTATATTTAATCTTCGATTTCCTCGTAATCGGCTGTATATTCTAACATGAGACTAACGCCTTAGACCATGTGGCCACCGAAGCAATTAGATTTAGGGCTGTACGTTGTTCCCTTAAGGTCATTTGACCATCACTATTTTATTGCACAATCCTAACAAGTGTATAATTATTATAAGCTATAAATAGTTATTCAATTATTTGAGATATTTCAGTTCACAAGTTACAAGCTTTCAAACATGTTATTTTAGGTTTTTTCCGTCCATTTTTGAGGTAAAAATAGATTACTAGGGCTGAAATTTAATATCACAAGACATTTATCTTAGGTGTAGGCCTACACGATGTAATATTTATAATACTAATAATATTGATGTTATAATTATTTTATTGAAATATTATTATTTAGTATAACTTGACATTCATATGAAGTGTATACCATTAAATATTTATAATATTAACAAATAATAGTAATATACAGTGAAATATTTATAATATCAATAAATAATAAAATTAATAGTAATATAATGAAATATGTATAGTAATAATGATAGTAATAATAACAATAATAATAATTGTATGTATATTAATATTATGAATATGACATTTAAATATTCATAATATAGATTTTACCCCTTTTATTAATATTATTATTATAAATACTGTATTATAAATATGTAATTGTAGACCTCTCATATGAGTGTCTAGTTATACTAAATCCCAGCCCCATACATTAATTATTTTACCTCAACAATGGTACGACAAAGGCATAGGATAGCAAGTTAGACCCTTCATATCTCGTGAACTGTAATGATTTGAAATCATTGAATAAGTACCTATAGATTATACACAATTGTATACACATCTTATGTACACTTGTTAAAAATTGTGCTGTTAAATTTTGATGATCGAATGTTCTTAAAGTGTGATGGGAAGGGACGTAAGTTAAGGCTCATATATTTTTTTTAATTAATAAGAAAAACATAACTTATCAAAATAAATATTGTTTCTAGAGATACATTTATTTTAATTTTCTGCAAAAGATAATCTCAGCATTTCTTGGATATCGTTTATTGTTATTGCATAATTTTAATAGAAATCTTTTAAATTAAGAGAAAACGTGCTGTTCACATTACGTCATATTCATGACAACAATTAGAGAACAATTGAAATTACTTTTTGTAGAAAACTAAGCTAACCAATAAGCAACTAAGCAATACCCACTTCGGTGGCCACATCGTCTAGCGCGCTACTCTCACAGTAGATTATACTACCGATGACGGGGAGATAAAGGTTCGAATCCCGGTCGAGTGTACTGAGGCTGGTTATTCTGAATGGTTTTACCACTCTCCTTCCACGCAAATGCGGGTACACTGTCACTAAATATAACCTCAATGATCCATAAAACTACCAGCGTAATAAGTACCTCAGCGAAAAAACCGAATGGGTTGTAAGAAGCTGTGCTAATTTTTTTTCGTTTTTTAGATAATAATAATATTGTTTTGGTAGATTGGGCGCTACCCTCATCTGTGGGTACATAGGCTAAGGAGTTAACCCTCTAATGGTATAGTTACCGGTGGCTGGAATATCGGCTTTCATGTGAACTAAAGGCCCATACGTAGATCACATTATCACAGGTCGTGGGACCGAAAGATGCGCGTTGGCTTGGTACGGCTCGGGCGTTTCCGTAAATTGTCGGTAAATGCTTGACACATCAAAAGCCTGTGGTTGGGCACCGGCCGTACCATGCTCTATCCACAGACATGAATAGAGTAAACCACGCGTTGTGGGAATGGCTAGACTTGTCAATCTACGAGCCACAGGCTCGTTGATTTACAAACCACGAGCCGTTCGCGACTTGCCAAACAATAGGTCGTGGGAACAAGACCTTAACGTATAGATTGTCTAGATTCTATGATTGCCTGAATGATCTCAAGTTGACTATTTACATACCTGCTCTATGGCATTGGGAACTTTAAAGTTCATTGACCCAATTACCAAAGTACGGGACTTATCTTGAGCTAGTTCTATCCAGTCCACCTCATTAAACCCTATCGCTATCTTGAGCTAGTTCCATCCAGTCAAGTCATTACACCTTTCCCTATCTTGAACTAGCTCTAATCAGTCCACACCACTACACCCTATCTCTAGGTTGAGATAGTTCTATCCATTCCACCTCACTACACCCTATCTCTATCTTGAGCTAGTTCTATCCTTCCCACTTCAAAGCGTTTGATTTAATCTCATAAGTAAAATTTTCGCGAAAAGCATTGTTGATTTTTTAAAACTTTAAACTCAAAATTTAAACTTTTTAACTGGTTAGAAACCTGTAGATAATTCTCACCTACATTTAATTAAAAAAAAATTTTTTACTAAAAAAAATCTTAAATAATGTGGAATTTCTAAACGACTGCAACGCGTCTCAGTGCAATACCATGTAGCATCCTTTAGGTGGGGATGTAGGGGACGTGAAAATTGGTCAAATTTTGTGCAGTTTTTATAGCAAAACTTTTTTTGGCAAAAATAAAATATATTGCTTCAGTACAAACATAGAGTTTAATTTTCTTCACGTGTTGATATCAACAGTTGTTGAATATCTGTCATGAGCATGGCGGCATAAGATGAAAAGCTTTTTAAATGAAGAGAAAAAGTTTTCATTTAATTCCAAGACACCTTTGACAGATATTCAACAACTGTTGAGATCACCATGTGAAGAAAATTAAACTTTATGTTTCTACTGGATAAATATTTGAATTATTCTGACAAAAAAAATACTTTAATATAAAAACTGCAAAATCACTTACCATTTATACTCCTCTTGAAAATTTTCTCTTTTAAAATGTTCATTCTGTTGAGAGTATATTAGTAATAGATCTCCAGGTGGCCTTCCAGTTGAGTTGAGTTGTTTCTTACCATCTTTCTGGGCACGAGGCATTTCAAGCCCTCGGCACCAAACATTTATTGCCTGGGTAAGGTGCTCGATACGAAGCTATTTTACAGCTACATATAGGGTTGGGGGGAGTTTTTGGAGGCCGGGTGAAAGTGCTTTACGGGAAATCGAATGGTCCCCCTCACATCCTTTTTTTTTATTCCCCATTTGATACATCTGCGTGCGAGGGGATGGTGTTTCTGAAGTAGACGCACAAAGCTATGAAACTCACCAGTTTTCCCGTACCAACTATCAAGAGGCACGTTTTTTGGCATTGGTTTCACTTTACCTTGCATTCACCGATGTGAAAGTTTCCATTTGAATATAGATTTTCCATCAATGCACATAGGTTCTTGAATTTTTTTATGTGTTATTTATGTGTTATTCAAAGAATTGGTTTATTGACATATTATGTCGATACACTTATTTATTGAGCTCAATCTAATCGTAAGGCGTTGATTAACCAAATGTTTCAAAATGTCTTGCTCGGTGTTTTATTGCTACATCTCTCAGCTATGATTGGGCTAGCGTTCAAGCATAGTTCTTCAGGAGTAAATCATGATAAACACTGGTTCGAATCTAGATCAGGCTAGATTTTTAGATAATATTGCATCTGGATCTCTTTTGGGATAAAGGGATGAAAATGGGACCTAGTTTTCTGTCTGTCAATCATAATTTTTTTAAATAAATATGTATTTTACCTTCTCATTTCATTATAAAGTAATTGTAATCATGGAAAAAATCGCTCTAGAGATTTTAGTGAATATTTGTGTTTCAAGAGAACCCAAATCCAAAAAAATTGATTTTACAACTCTGTATGTTCCCATATCTGTCGGTTTCTCTGTCTGTCTGTCTGTCTGTCCCTGACAATGGACCCTAAATGATTTGATGTATATATATAATTCAAAATTGATATTTTTATTTTATAGGGTTATAGCTAGAGGCTTTTTTTAATTTTTACCGTAGCCATCAAATTAAAGGTAGTTTACTGATGAGTGATTCTCTTTTAATTTCAAGTTTTTTGAAGATCTAACCATTTTGTTTAGAATGGATAATATCTAGGATTTACTTGGAATGACAAATAACATTGTAATATTGGTTTTTGGCCAAAAATTCATTGAAGGGTAGTTTACTGATGGGGAATTTTTGAAAATTTAAAATATTTAAAAAATGAATCTAACGAATTTATTTAAAATTTATACCTGGGGATCGAGTGGTATGACAAATAACACTATATACTTGTTTTTGTGGTGAAAACTCTTTTATGGATAGCTTACTGATGACTGCTTTTTCAAAAACATGAAAGATTTTAAAAACGACTTATATGATTTGGTTCTAAATTGGTATATTGGGAGTGTTTGACAAGAAAAATAGCACTCTCCTGTTTTTGGGGGTAAACACTCTTTTATGGGTAGTTTATTGATGACTAATTTCTCAAAAATTTGAATTTTTTTAAAATTATAAATAGTTATAAATATATGTGTTTTTTCTAAAAAAAATTATGTTATATTAGTTAACTGATGAGTGATTTTGTGTAATTTTTTTTTAATGGCTTCAACGATTTTGTTCGAAGTTGGTATCGATGGACTAATTTACATGATGATTAATAATGTATGTTTATTTTTTTTAAACAAATTTATTTAATGGTGGCTTACTCGTGAAAAATTAAAGATTTTTTTTTAATTTGCCTTAAAGATTGAGTTAAAAATAGGTATATAGGATTAGTTTTTCACCATAAATAAGAACACGTTTAATTTTTACAAACTACAAATAATTTTAGGGTGGTTTACAAATAAACTATTTTTGAAAATTTGATATTTGTTATAAATATTTAAACAATTTGGCTTAAAATTTATATATCAAGAGTGTTTATTGTGATAAACAAGATGGTGTGTTTATTGTGATAAACAAGATGGTGTGTTTGTTTATATGAGGAAAACTTACTTAAGTGTAGTTTCGTGAAAAAAAAATAATTCCGTTACATACACAATATGGTAAAGTTTGTGCGATAATCTCGTACCATTTTATTATGGAAGGAGAATGGGAAACAGTTTAAGTAAAAGCTACATTCAGTAGAACCAATCGGGATTTAAACCCTGATCTCCCCGTCATCAGCAGGCCATTCTAACACGAAAGTGACACCTTAAACCATTCGACCACTGAAGCAGGCTATATGTTATCATTGGGGCTGTGCGAGTAATCGAAAATTTGATATTCAAGAGTAGCTACTCTAACTCGTCTCGAAGATTTGTACCAGACTTGAAAAATCAGAGCTATAGAATTTTCGACTTTTTTCTAGAAAAATTCTATTTTTAATAATTTTAGTCAATTTTAAGATATAATTTCACTTTAAATATAGTCATACAATAATTCCTTTAATCTAGTTAAAAATAATTTACAATCCTATTAAATATAGGCCTATTTAAAAATTCGGTTTTGTTTGATTATAAATTTAAAAAAAAACACCAAAAATTGCGTGTTTGTACTTATTTATGGTTTACGCATGAATATATTAAATAAATTCAACTTGAAATATTTATTGTACAAATATTCCTCTGTGCTACTCGGACTCGAAAAAACTCGATGTTTTCATTCAAACTCGAATCTAACTCGACTCGAAGTGAAAAATGCATACCGACACAGCTCTAGTTATCACGTTGTCATACTTGAAGACCTTTAAGTACTAAATGGTTTGAGAAAACGTATTAAAGGCATAATATATAGCGTCACATGAGGTAAATCAAAAAAATTTAGCTATTAACTCAATCGTTAGCAAGTTCGCCTTCTGATATTAGGGCCGGTTTAGATTCTAGTTCCCACCAAAAAATGGATTATTCTTAAAATGCAGGATTCTTCTCGTCAAGTGAGTGTAGGAGTTTATAAGTCTGTTTTAGAGTTAATTTCGTTTTTAAGTTGTGTGGTTATATAATATAAACTTGATTGTGGCTTAGACCAATGACTACCAGAAACGTTGTAAATAGTTTCACCAACGTAGCTCAAGACCAAAAACGGTTTTACCAACGATAAATGTTTTTCAATTAAAACCACATTTCTTAGAAAAAAATCTACGAAAGACTTTTAAAAAAAAGTCTAAAAGGATATGTTCACCATAATCCACTGCTACCAGGTTACATATGGCCGAGATTATTTTAAAAGAGGCTTGAACGTTTGATCGTTTACTTTTCTTTAACAGTTTCGGATACTCCAATAGACCGTCCGTGGTAGCTGTGAACCCAGCCACGTCGATGTTAGTGTTGGCTAAACGTCGGTCTCTTGTAATCTCTTTTTTAGGAGAATAGGTCGGCGTTTTAATTCTGGTTGGATGTAAAAAGGGGTCGCCTTCCTTCTAAAGCTTCCTACCCTCTTCCCATGCAAATGCATTCCATTTTAAATACACCCTCTATTCCTTAACCCATTAGTGTAAATAAGTGGATAGTCCAGATGGGTAGTATGACAGGGAGTGAGGTATTATTCTACCTTCCTCATCCTTTTAACTCATTAGTGTAAATATGTGGGTAGTCCGGATGGGTAGTAAGACGTGGAGCACGGTACTATTCTACCTTCCTCATCTCTACACCATTAGTGTAAATATGTGGATATACAGGACAGGTAGTAGGACGTGGAGCACAGTACTATTCTACCTTCCTCATCACTACCCCATTAGTGTAAATATGTGGATATCCCGGACAGGTAGTAAGACGTGTAGCACGGTACTATTCTACCTTCCTCATCTCTACACCATTAGTGTAAATATGTGGATATCCCGGACAGGTAGTAAGACGTGTAGCACGGTACTATTCTACCTTCCTCATCTCTACCCATTTGTGTAAATATGTGGATATCCCGGACAGGTAGTAAGAGGTGAAGCACGGTACTATTCTACCTTCCTCATCTCTACCACATTAGTGTAAATATGTGGATATCCTTGACAGGTAGTAAGACGTGGAGCACGGTACTATTCTACCTTCCTCATCCCTACCCCATTAGTGTAAATATGTAGATATCCCGGACAGGTAGTAAGACGTGTAGCACGGTACTATTCTACCTTCCTCATCTCTACCACATTAGTGTAAATATGTGGATATCCCGGACAGGTAGTAAGACGTGGAGCACGGTACTATTCTACCTTCCTCATCTCTACCACATTAGTGTAAATATGTGGATATCCCGGACAGGTAGTAAGACGTGGAGCACGGTACTATTCTACCTTCCTCATCTCTACCCCATTAGTGTAAATATGTGGATATCCCGGACGGGTAGTAAGACGTGGAGCACGGTACTATTCTACCTTCCTCATCTCTACCCCATTAGTGTAAATATGTGGATATCCCGGACGGGTAGTAAGACGTGGAGCACGGTACTATTCTACCTTCCTCATCTCTACCCCATTAGTGTAAATATGTGGATATCCCGGACGGGTAGTAAGACGTGGAGCACGGTACTATTCTACCTTCCTCATCTCTACCCCATTAGTGTAAATATGTGGATATCCCGGACGGGTAGTAAGACGTGGAGCACGGTACTATTCTACCTTCCTCATCTCTACCCCATTAGTGTAAATATGTGGATATCCCGGACGGGTAGTAAGACGTGGAGCACGGTACTATTCTACCTTCCTCATCTCTACCCCATTAGTGTAAATATGTGGATATCCCGGACGGGTAGTAAGACGTGGAGCACGGTACTATTCTACCTTCCTCATCTCTACCACATTAGTGTAAATATGTGGATATCCCGGACGGATAGTAAGACGTGGAGCACGGTACTATTCTACCTTCCTCATCTCTACCTCATTAGTGTAAATATGTGGATATACTGGACAGGTAGTAAGACATGTAGTACGGTACTATTCTACCTTCCTCATCACTCTTCCACTATTACAAACACTAAAAATAACACTTTTTTGGAACAAAATAGTGCTCTAAACTATTTTATGCGCGTAAACACCCCTTTTATAAGATGTAGGAATCGGTTGGAGGCTCATGATAGTGTCATTTCTCCATTTGTGAGGAGGGTTGCAAGAAATTCTCCCTCCCGCTTTCCATTTTTTTTTCCTTCAAGCCCTTTCACTCGAGCACCCCTTTCCAAGAGAACCTAGCACCTGCCTGTGTCCGCCATGTTGGTTATTATGGGCTCAGTACCTTGAAGGGGAGTATCACTGACCATAGGGGGTTTGTATTGTTGCTGGGTAATAAATGGTTTTACTGTCCTTGTAGCCCTACTCACCCCTCTACTTTATGCTGGTGTTACTCGGGGTGAAGCTTTTGTTAACCTCATGACTGACTACTTTAGTTCAAAAGACAGGGATTATTATTACAAGCTACTTGACACTAGCTTCGTGGCCTCTAACTCTCAGGACCTACGTATCTGTACAACCCAGGTAGAATTGTTTGGTCGATAAAAACATATCGCCGAAGTGAATCTTATATGCGTATAGCGATAAGAGAAGAAAAATATCATAGAAAGAATTACAAATATATGTTGGAAATAATATATTATGGATTATGGATACATTAAAAACTATAAGGGCCGCTCTTATAACTATCGGATAAATATTGTTATTGGGAGGTTAAAGTTATCTACTAGATGAGAGTTATCAGCCACTTTAATGTTTTACACATCTTATGAACTGAATTTATCTGCTTGATAAATATATGGTAGTAAATATATAGTATAGTATGTAGTATAAATATATTTTTATTCAGAACACGCAAGGTTGGTACTTTTTTTACTGTTGCGCGCATGCGTGTAGGCCCAGATGCTACCGCTACAACCTAGCGACTGGTGAGAACTCTCAACATTTGTTAAATAATGGCGGCTAAACGAGTCCGAGTAAACAGATGGTGTCACGTGTGCGCAGAAGCTAGGAGGTCTTGCAAGTACTAATTTCGGTGTCTGCCAAAATATGGGCACTAGTTGGGTACAACGTTTACAACATTTCATTTATTGTACTCAGATTTTGATAATTTGTTCTTATATAAATATAACTCTACAAATAGCTTGTCACTTTATATAAAAGTGTTAATTAAATGTTCTAGCTTTATATAGATAGAGCCCGCACCTATGCTTACTAAACACGTGAACCAAGATTTTAACCTAAAAACAGATTCTGATAGGCTTAAACTCATTAAAAACAACGCGTCACTATGGCAACAACCATTTTAACTTTCAGATAAAAGTTATCAGATACTTAAACCTCCCGATAAAAGTGTGATGGATAAATATATTTTATCTGGCAGCTAAATACTAACTGGCGGTCATGAGAAGCACTTTTAACTTATCGATCAGATAAAAATATTTATCAGCCAGATTAATATTTATCCAGGAGTCATAAGACCGGCCCTTAGTATTACTTTTAACGTATTCTTCTTATATAATTTAATGACCTATTTCGTGAGTTTGAAGTTAATTGGCGAAGTGTCTTACAACTTAACTTGAAGCACACATACCAAGTAATATCACAGACATCAATGCACGAAATAGATAGGGAAGAAAATGAGCGACCCCGCGAGGCCTCTAGTTTACCTGTTGATACCACTTCCCCTCTTACACCTACGAGTATAAACACTTCCTCTACTATTTGCGCCTGAACAGCATTGTCTCGTATTTCAAAACTATCTTTTTATTGTTTCATATTATAGACAGAGATATGCTTCCATGGACTTTGTAATTTACATCATGGGAGGAAGATATCTTACTGGTCATTTTCGCGAATAAAACAAATAGCCTGAGTTGTAAACAATTTATAAAAACAGTGTAAAAAAACACTTCAAGATCAAAAACATAATATTGTGACAATGTAGGACAATGTTTATAATTATTTAAGAATTTATATTTTTTGTTTCAATGGTGCAATTTTTGTTTGCCGTTACGTCACCGGTAGAAAACGTTCTTCTTTAATCTGCCGATTGATAGCTAGTTATCTGTTCTATACACAATCTTGTCAGAAGCAATTGTCTCAAGATGACTGTAACTACTTGTTCCAATACCACCCATATGCCTAATCTGTTTCTGTAGTCGCGGAAGTCCTCTTGTTCTTTTACCCTCCATTTTACCCTCAATAATTCTCTTAAACTATTTGTCCCTCAGTTAAAGTCATTAGATTCGCCCCTCACTATTAGAATTCAGTGTGAGAGTAATTTTAGCACAAAATAGCTATGTTTTACAAGGGGTTAGGTCGATCTGTGACAAGAGTAATTTCGGATTTTGCGCGAGATATGTTCCCTATGGTTTTTATTGATTCTTTTAGAGTATTCAAAACAAGAGATAGAGGGATTTCTTTCCATGTCTCTGCGAGGTTATCGGGTTTTATTGTTTTCAAATTTTTCTCATGAAAGATTACATTTGCCATAGACCAAAACTATAATATCTTTAGCTCTAGCGACGTTCTCGTGGTGTGCTGGGTTCCCGTCGGGGCTATTCCCCTTGAAAATATCCGTATTAAGAAATAGTCTTACATTGTCTTGAAGTAATTTTTTGTAATAGCGTTTTTTTTAATCTTCTAGATCTCAGTCTATTTAGTTTATTCACAAACATGTCTTGTAGGATTCTTCCTGCCAGGATGTAGATTAAAAAAATCCGTAGAAGCATATGTCTATTTAGAATAGTAAACAAGGAAAATATAATTTTGAAATGCAAGACAATGCTGTCCAGGCGCAAATAGTAGAGTGAGTGTTTATACTCGTCAGTGAGAGAGGGAAAATATTATCAGGAGGTAAACTTGCGGTATCACAGGCTGAACTACATTGAATTTCACATGTGAGGTACCTTAATGGCTACAATGGGATAACAGCGTTGTCATTCTCTTGTTTTCATGTGGTTAATCTTCCCTTAAATATAAGACAAACTTTGCAACACTGGTTCGTCGATGTTGCAAGTAGCTCCTTCATATCAGAGCACACCACCTTCAGACATAGCTGTAGACTAGGAGATTTGACAACAGCTAACCTAGAACGAGCAAAGATCAATCTTTTCTCCATAAGACCGGCATTTCTCTTATATGTGATATCCAGTATCCTCATTTACTTCCCTCTAAATCTATTTAGTACATTGACATCTAAGTGGGTCAACCGACCACGTGATGTAGTGGTCAGTGCACCTGGCTACGAGCCTAGGAGTCCCAGGTTGGATTCCAGGTTGGTACCTTGGGTAATTTTCTCAAAAGGGGAATTACCTCAACGGGTACCAGGGTTTGGTTAGGTAGGCTTAAGTTAGGTTTAAGTATTTCCTTTGGTTCCACACCCTCATACTCACTATCACCATCACCTCATCTCATCGGGACATGGAAAGAGCTTCCACAGAAAGGATGTACGATTAGTACATTCAAGCATCCCTTAGGAAATGGTACATTAGTACCAGCTAATCTTTCCACAAGTGGGCTATAAATGACGTTCTATATATAGTGCTTAAAGTTCTTGAGGAAGTCAAGTTATGATGTAACCCGACTCTCAAAATAACTTCGAACTCATCAAAGATGCAACGTCGTTAAGCTGCAAATGAAACAATCAGGCATTAAGTGTAATTATACTAAACCCTTTCTGAATACTTTAATAATAATAATAATAATAATAATAATAATCAGCACCACGTCTTACTACCCGTTTGGTTTACACGCTTAAGTACTATTTACGTTAATGGGCTATAAGTTGGGAAGGTTAAATATAGAGGAAGTGAACCCGCATTTGCGTGAAGGGAGAGTGGAAAAACATTTAGTAAAAACCCCTCTTTGTTCTACCGAGTGAGATTCGCAACCTTGATCTCCCCGTCCTCAGCAGTCTGGCTCAACACGAAGCCAGTGCGTTAGCTAACTACGCCACCGAGGCGGGTCAGTAATACTTTTAATAGTAACTTGAATCTGTTTTATCAAAAACTTTCTTCTGCATTCAATTATTCAAAACTTAACCCCAAGTAAACGAAACGAACCACTCTGTAAAGAACTCTCTCATCAAATCGATAATTTCAAGCCACCAGACGCTGTTTTGGCTGTGCCGCAATCGGAAACAAAGTGCAGTATTGATTTCAGGTATCTCTCCTTCATCCCCTTTTGACTGGTACTCCCGGCGCTTCCCAAATCTGCTGTATAAACCCACCCCTTTTTCTCATCCCTTCCCTCCTCCCCCGTTCATACCCCTAACTCAACTACCCTTCAGAGAATCGCTCTCTTGCACTGCACACAACATCACGTGCAGACTAGCCTGGCCCTAGTATCCTCCCCCCCAACTGAAAAGTAATTCCAGTTCCACGGATTCTCTCTCACCCTTCCACTCCCCCCCCTTCCCTCCTCTCAAGCCCTCATCTACATCCCATCCCTTACCAACATCCCCTCTGCCTTCCCCCGCTTTCTCCCGTACGTTTCGTTGTGAAATATTTGCCTGGTGTCACTGGAAGGGGGAAGTTATTATTTAATCGAACACCCCCCCATACCTCTCTCTTTTGTCTACCATCCCCCTTCACCCTCTCTCTTTCTCTCTCGCTATTACACCTCCGCTGCTTTTACCTCCAATGACTTCATCTTCTCATCTCTTTATTTTATTTTCAATGCTGTTCACACGTTTTTCAATGGCATATCACACACACACACACACACACACACACACACACACAAAGCTCAGTTTTATTCAATTAAATTCAAACCTTATAATTTAGTCTTGAAAGAAATTTTATTTAGAAGTGACTTCTAAAATTAATAACAGTTATTCTGATGGCAATTCAACAATTCTACGAAATTATGTAAAAAGAACATAAAATTCATATCCTTAATATTTTAAAGGTTTACTTAAATTGGTACAATCTATCTGACGATAGAAATGAAAAATTCACAAGCAGGTCCAAATATTGAGAAAAGTTATATTAAAGATAAAGTTAAAATAAATCCCTGCTCTATTAGGCAGCATACACACATCTGATATATCAACTCCAACATCCGAGGAAGAAACCGATTTTTTTAGACGTCAATAATCTGACATGTAGAGAGATTTGGTCCATAGGAGGAATGTCCACCAGTCTTCATCTAGTAGAGATGGTCCCCCAGTCATCATCTAGTAGAGATGGTCCACCAATCTTCATCTAGTATAAATGGTCCACCAGTCATCATCTAGTAGAGATGGTCCACCAGTCTCCATCTAGTAGAGATGGTCCACCACTCTTCATCTAATAGAGATGGTCCACCAGTCTTCATCTAGTATAGATGGTCCACCAGTCTTCATCTAGTAGAGATGGTCCACCAATCTTAATCTGGTAGAGATGGTCCACCAGTCTTCATCTGGTATAGATGGTCCACCAGTCTTCATCTAGTATAGATGGACCACCAGTCTTCATCTAGTAGAGATGGTCCACCAGTCTTCATCTGGTATAGATGGTCCACCAATCTTAATCTGGTAGAGATGGTCCACCAATCTTCATCTAGTATAGATGGTCCATCAGTCTTCATCATGTAGAGATGGTCCACCAGTCTTCATCAGGTAGAGATGGTCCATCAGTCTTCATCATGTAGAGATGGTCCACCAATCTTCATCTAGTAGAGATGGTCCACCAGTCTTCATCATGTAGAGATGGTCCACCAGTCTTCATCATGTAGAGATGGTCCACCAGTCTTCATCATGTAGAGATGGTCCACCAGTATTCATCTAGTATAGATGGTCCACCGGTCTTCCTAAAGCAGCAGATGTGCTCAGTTCCTAATGTGTGTATATATACTCTAAATAATGCGAGCCATATTCTTACGTAATTTTTGTAGTTAAATAGGTATAGTTAGTGTATGTAGGCCCATTGATAAGCTATTGGGAAAGGGGGGGATGTGTTTCAATGTATGGTTAATTTCTATGTGGAGCTTTAAATAACTATTCATTTTATTTTTACAATTCCATTAAAATTAATTACTCGTTATAAAGTTATATAGCCTAATTTACTAAAAAAAAATGAACATATCTGACAACAAAAACAATTCGGATTACTTTCACATATTCATACGTCAGGTCATGTTATCTGCTGTCACTTTTTCTGGATATTATAAATACCTGTAAAATAACGGTAATAATATTGTTAAATGTTATCATTTTGGTCTAAAAAAAAAGTATTTGTGGGGTATATGTTCTATAAGGTGTTACAAATGTCCATTTATAACAAAATAAAAAAGCCTCTTTCAGGCTATCCACATATCTGCACTAATTGGTAGAGATGAGAAAGTTGGATTTTTTTTTTCAGTTTTAAAATTTTGGCCTCTAGGAAGAGTGGGAAGCCTTTTAAGACTAAAAGACCTCCGGTAAGCTCTTAACTGACCGGGATTTCAACCCTATCCATCCCATCACCAGAAACCAAACCCCTACGAGATTTAGACCCCAATGAAAGAGTATTTCAGTTTTAGCGTGCTGCTGATGATGGTGTTGATTGTAAATATATTTGAAATGTCATCATTTTTATCTTGTCGCACACAGTGCTTCTAAGTTTATAAACTCTGTTCATGATCTTCTTGTTGTAAAAATGTATATTTATAAGTCATTTTTTGGTCGTTTTTTGGTAATTTTTGAATTTTGGGTCATATTTTCCTGGTTTCCGTCATTTTTTAGTCATTTTTAGGCTTTTGATTCATTTTAAGGCATTTGTGTTGAATAAGTAGATTTTTAAATAACGTACAGTCAATATTTTCTTATAAATGCAAATTTCTTACCAACACACAGCTGTCGAAGTGAGACTTAGTGTAGTCAGTTAACAATGCATCCTCTTTTCTTGTTTAATTGTAAAATATATATTCCTGGTTATACACAGCAATTAAGCTGGTAGGGGTTGTCTTGGGTGGGGATAACTAATATTTCTGAACGAGATACTGGTAAATTCATGTTATATATAGCAGAATACAATATTTTTGCTAAATGATTTTCATTGCATTAATATTTTTTAGTTTACATTTTGCGTGCTTGATTTAGTCGTATACATTCATAACTGATTTTTGTTCATATTCTTAGTTCATTTTTTTGAAAATTTGAAGGATTATTTAGAATTTTCAGGTCATTTTATAAGTCATTTTTTGATTATTTTAAGATCATCAATATTCGGGCCCTGTTTATTAGATATATAATTAAACGTTTTCTCTTCTCTTGTATGATGAAAATAATTTAGAGTGTTCGAAAACAAGGTGTTTGTCAAGATATTCGGTGCAAAAAGGAGTGAGGATACTGGTGAGGGGAGGAGGTTACATACAGATTAGTTACAAGCCCTGTACTTATCACAATACTTTTGTAGGAGAGTCAAGTCTAGTAGATTACGGTGGGCAGGACATGCAGCGTGAATGGAATAATCCAGAGCTGTGTTCAGGTATTCACTGGTAAACCTAATGGGAAGAAACTATTGAGAAGACCTGGACGCAAATGGGAGGATAACGTTAGAATGACTCTGAAAGATATAGGGTGTCATGAGGTGGACTGGATAGAACAAGCTCAAGATAGGGGCAGGGTGTAATGAGGTGGACTGGATAGAACTAGCTCAAGATAGGGGTAGGGTGTAATGAGGTGGACTGGATAGAACTAGCTCATGATAGGGATTGGTTGTGATGAGGTGGACTGGATAGAACTAGCTCAAGATAGGGGTAGGGTGTCATGAGGTGAACTGGGTAGAACTATCTCAAGATTGGAATAGGTTGTCATGAGGTGGACTGGATAGAACTAGCTCAAGAAAGGGATAGGTTGTAAGGATTGGATTGGATAGAACTAGCTCAAGATAAAGAGAAGGTGTAATGTGTCGGACTGGATATAACTAGCTGAAGATAGGGATAGGATGTAATGAGGGGTACTGAATAGAAAGAACTAGTTCAAAATAGGCATAGGTAGCTTTCTTTTGTTAGTGTGGTAATGAACTTTTGAGTTACTATTATCATAGAGTTAATATGTATGTTATTAAATATAATTAATGAAGAATAGTTTAGTTTCAGAAGGAAACAGCATTATTTAATGACTTCAAAACAGGAAAGACTCCTTCCTATTTCTTCTTATTTTGTATTAGTTTACATTCCAAACAGATTTGATCGTAAAGATGGTTACCGGTAACTAATGAATACTGTGAATAGAATATTGATATCTTTGTTTCTATTTAAAAACAAATACAACTTTAGAATATTTAATATATTTTTTTTTGCCACCTCATTCTTTTATCATTTATTCTTTCTCAGAAATCAACCATTCGTTTCCCTTACATAAGACAATACACACCCTCTAAAACCCCCTAAGTATTTTTTTTTTCCTATTATTCTTCTTATTATAAATTCTTTTCCTTTCCTGATTCTCAGTTAAATCTTCCTTCTTACACTTCTTTCCCATTTTATTATGACACCCCTCGAGTTCTTTCCTGCGTATATATTATCCCTTCCTCTTTCAACAGATTCTTTGTTGTTTTTGTTTTAAACCCAGCTAGAAGCGACATGGAAAACCCCACCACTCAACTCTATCCACATATTATTAACCGACTAGAACAAAGCAAGAACATTTTCGATAATTTTTTTTTATCGAAGCACCAAAGAATTGGAGAACAATAAAATACTAAATTAAATATGATTTATCACTCACCGATTAAATTTTTTTTAGCACTAAGTCTTAATTCCTCATTCGGCTTATACGCTTATGCACTAATTACACTAATGTATTAGGGATGAAAAAGGATCAATTTAGAGGAAGTTTACTCCCATTTGCGTGGAAGGAGAGTGGAAAATCATTCAGAGAAAACCCTTCCTCAATACACTTGACCGAGACTCAGACCACGATCTCCTTGTCATCGACCGTGTACTATATTGCGAGGGTGACGTCTTACACTGTGTGGTCACCGAAGTGGGACCCCGATTAATTGTTGCAATCAGGTACCATATAGATATGAAAAAATTGTGGTGATGGGTAAGAAAACGTATTGGTAAACATGCGGGCTAAGGTGTTAGGAGAGACCCGAGCTAGAATCCCTGTATTTAAAGCTGTTATAACAAAATACTTTTCTTAGTCAAAATAAATATTATAATATTACTCCTGTAGATATATTTGGTTAGGTTTTCTACATATATTAATCTCAAAATTATTAAACTTAGCTCACGCGCCTTTCCATCTCACCTTAAGACGTCACCTGTCTTGTTACATCTGTCAATGATGGGGAGGTTTGAGTTCGAATACCGCCAGGGTTGTATTTTACTGACAATAATTACCTCATTGTATCAACTCACCTATAAACTCCAACTACTTTTTTTTAACGTTCTCTCACTCAATCTTCAGGTAAATGTGAGTACATTTTTATATAACCTTCCTCATCCATACCCCATTATTGTAAATATTTGGATAGTCCTGATGAAAACCAAAATTTAGTTCACTTTAAAAAACTATCAAATAAATCTTGTGAATTTGATAAGACAAAACTCTAAGAAAATACAAACATATTTTTATGAGATCAAGTTTGAATATATTTTACCATAACATTATTGTTATTTAATAGGTATCTATCAAATCTATCAAAAATGACATCTGATGATCACATAAATCGACGTATGAATACGTGAATGTATGTCTATTATATTTTCTAGCTCTGAGATAAGACTCTTCCAATGAATATGGAATATAGATCTAATTTCACGTACTCATACTGTAGACCAAGTCATGTCATTTGCAGATGTCACTTTAATACAGTAGAACCTCGTTCATCTGAACTAGGTGGACCAACGTTTGTTCAGATTATCCAACATTCGAAATGCGAGATAATACAAGGGTACAGTAGAGCCTCGTTAATCCTAACTAAGTGGACCAACGTTTGTTCAGATTATCCAACATTCGAAATGCGAGATAATACAAGGATACAGTAGAGCCTCGTTAATCCTAACTAAGTGGACCAACGTTTGTTCAGATTATCCAACATTCGAAATGCGAGATAACACAAGGATACAGTAGAGCCTCGTTAATCCTAACTAAGTGGATCGACGTTTGTTCAGATTATCCAACATTCGAAATGCGAGATAATACAAGGATACAGTAGAGCCTCGTTAGTCCTAAATAAGTGGATCGACGTTCTGTTCAGATTATCCAACATTCGAAATGCGAGATAACACAAGGATACAGTAGAGCCTCGTTAATCCTAACTAAGTGGATCGACGTTTGTTCAGATTATCCAACATTCGAAATGCGAGATAATACAAGGATACAGTAGAGCCTCGTTAGTCCTAAATAAGTGGATCGACGTTCGTTCAGATTATCCAACATTCGAAATGCGAGATAATACAAGGATACAGTAGAGCCTCGTTAATCCTAACTAGGTGGATCGACGTTTGTTAAGATTATCCAACATTCGAAATGCGAGATAATACAAGGATACAGTAGAGCCTCGTTAATCCTAACTAGGTGGATCGACGTTTGTTCACATTATCCAACATTCGAAATGCGAGATAATACAAGGATACAGTAGAGCCTCGTTAATCCTAACTAGGTAGATCGACGTTTATTCAGATTATCCAACATTCGGATTGCGAGATAATACAGGGATAAGTAGAACCTCTTTAATCCGAACTAGTTGGGACCGACGTTTATTCAGATTAGCCAACACTCGGATTGTGAGATAATACAGGATTACAGTACATTCACGAACTTTAAATTACAGTTGAATGAGTTTAATAAAATGTACGTTTATTTAACTGATGTATAACACTTATGTACTGTAATTATTGTTAGTTACAGGAAAACACATTGTGTAGGCTACAACATGCACTAAGCCTTTATTATCAGATATCACTGTTTAATACAGTTTTCTTTTTAACTTTGAGCTTGTTAACCAATAAAATATATTTCATTTAACTTAATTTTTTTCCCCCGTTTTCCGAAAAGTGTGTTCGGAATATCCGGAATTTTGTACCACAGGGTTTCGGTCTAACATGGTTTTACTGTATCTAATTTATAACACTTATAATATGGATGGGGATGGGGGATGTTACTATTTTCTAAGTTTTTTATTTCCCTACCAGAATCCTAAGAATCGTTTGTTCAAAACGCTAGTGGTTTGAAGCGTCCATTGAACAGGAATCAAACATTCGAGAATCCGGGGCCACCCCTCTAATTCTGTACCAACAAAACCCCTTCAAATAGAACTGTTTCCTAGGCAGCATTCGCTCCGTGTGCCCTCCCCCTTCACTCCCTTACGCTTACAATTGGATTACAATCAGGCTTACAACCTCCCAATATCCACGTCCCCACGTACCATCATCCTTTCAATCCAACCCTTCTATACTCTCTCTACTCTAATACCCTTCCTTCCCCTTTTCTTAGGATCCTTCGAAACGATGTCGAGTGGGCTCTTGGATATTT
>CABFWO010001467.1:124985-151627 GCA_902155825.1 Timema genevievae | reverse complement strand
AAAAATCGGTTAATAATTGAAGATTTTTTTTTTCCAATCTCTTTTCCAAATTAAGTCAGATAATTTGTTCTTGTGGTATTGGCAACACTGCCTACCAGTTGTGAGATTTATCTATTAATGTGACCAATCAAAAAATATGACGCTCGTGCGCATGCACTTGTTTATTTTCAAGCCTCGGATTCACTCCCCAATTTCTCCTGTCATAACCTCCTACCTTGGCTACCAAAGCACACACGTGCAACACCACCGAACTTTCAACTCTGACTCTCATAAAAAAAAACTAAACAGCGTTGCCGATTTGAAATTGAAAGCTATTTTTTGGTGTTCTCTGTCACACATCAAACGCAATATTCAAAAAACGGATGAAAACAAACCAGTGCCAATCATCACACTTATGTTCAGTCATTTCGTATCGTTGTGCTGCCAGTGTTACTTTTTTTTTTAGCACCACGTTTTAACTAGCCGTTCGGGTTGTACGCTTATGTACTAATTACGCTAATGGTTTTAAGGATTAAGAAGGTTAGATTTATAATAAGTGTACCCGCATTTGTGTGGAGGGAGAGTGGAAAACCATTTTGGAAAAAAATCTCAGTACACCCAACAAGATTCAAACTTCGATCTCCCTGTCAACACCAGTCTAGTCTACTGCGAGAGTAGCGCCTTGGACCATGCGGCCACTGAAACGGGTCAGTGTTACATTGATTGTATGAATAAAGAGATCAATGTAACTATATAGTAGAACTCTTTAAGATTAATTTTTTATCCATCACAAAATGTATATGGGGAGGGGGTGGATTTATTTATCTACCAAGGGAGACGTAAGATGAAAAAGGATGGGGAACCACTGGTTTAGAAGAACCTGTTTCGAACACAGGTGGGATCTAAAAAAAAAAAGACTCGCGTCTATTTTGTTTCTTGACATTCAATTTTATTTATTTAGCTATTACTTAATGTTATTGGGTTATTTAATGTGCACTTTCCAAACCAACTAATTAAATATCAGCACACGACTTACAAGTTAACTTAAATATAGAACAGGCACATAAAGCAAACCCCAAGGCCGTTAAGTCGAACGATCTAGAGCAGTGGTTTTCAACCGACCGAGGATTGAGCCCCGGACCCCCAGCACAAAAGTCCGACACCTTACCTCTAGACCGCCAGGTCACCTATCCTTTTAGTTAGTATATATTCTAGGCACTAAGGCTGGATGTTTATTATTATGCATACCGTCCTATGCTAAGTTAGTTTGTAAGCTATGTGCTGAAATAAACTTGTTCGATATCTTAATTCATTCCCACTGAGCTGAGGGGCTTAGGGTTCAATTTCCCGAATTATCGTAAACTAAATTAGTATCGAAATTATTTGGGGTACCCCATATCACTCTGATAAGCTAGAGAGCGTGCGAAGGATTGTTTTTCATTCATTATATTATGAGATTATATTGGTTTGTAAGTCATGTGCTGATAGTCAATTGTCTAAAAAACAACCTCATATTTTTTTATATTTAAAATATCAGTGTGTTTATAAAGTGCAGGTGACCTGGTGGTCTAGGGGTAAGGTGTCGGACTTCTGTGCTGAGGGTCCAGAGTTCAATCCTCGGTCCCGGCACAGATTTATCTGATTGCCAAACCCTTCCTTCACCTCTGACAAGACGTGTATTAATCACAACTTGTGAATGTGTGGAATGCCAGGCCTCCACGGTAGTTCGGATCCCACGATAAACTATAGGTCCTCCATTTCATCTCACAATCACCCTACCATTACACATTAACGTAAGTGCGTATAACCCGAATGGGTAGTAAGACGCGGTGCTAATAATAATAATAATAATAATAATAATAATATAAACTGCACATTAAATACTAAATTATAAAAAATAAATCTCTCATTGGGTATCGAACACAAGACCTTTTTTTTAAGTAATTAATTTACTTAAAATTACCATCCCTTGTCTATCCAAAGCCCGCCAAAAAGAGAAAGTTCAGCTTAAACAAACATTACTTTGTTTACTGTCTAAACCAAGCTAACCTTATCAGCAAGTAGATGTTGGTGATAGGTGGCCCTAGTTGCCAGGCACTCTTCTATAAAG
Source organism: Timema genevievae (assembly GCA_902155825.1). NCBI lineage: Eukaryota > Metazoa > Arthropoda > Insecta > Phasmatodea > Timematidae > Timema > Timema genevievae. The sequence continues at coordinate 149,538 of CABFWO010001467.1, read as the reverse complement.
AGCCTACGGGAACGTACACGCATGTGTGCGTTTCCTTTCATCTAATTGAAAACAACGCCATTTTACTAGTTGGCTCGAGGGCAGTTCGGAAAACAAACTTCGGGCTTAACCTCATCGACGAACATAGCGTCATTAGACTCTTATATGATTTGTCGGCTATGCAGGCCTCGGGACGTTCGAATACCGGAAGAGAATGTATATTTTTTAATTTTTTTATCACCACGTCTTACTATCCGTTCGGGTTATACGTTTACCTATGTATTAATTAGGCCAATTGGTTTTGGAGATTTGTAAGGATATATTTAGAGGAGGTGTACCCGCATTTGCATGGAGGAATAGCGGAAATCATTTTGTTAAAACCTCCCTCAGTACACCCGACCGGAATCGAACCAGGATTTCTCCGTCATCGGCGGTCTAGTCTACTGCGAGAGTTGCGCGTTCGTCCACGCGGCCACCAGAGCGTGTAATTAAGCTAATGAATTAGGGATGAGACGCTTCTGTGGTCGCATGGTTTAAGGTGATACTCTCGCAATAGGCTAAACTGCAGATGATGGGGAGATTGTGGTTCGATTCCAATCGGAGGTTTTTTTTCCTAAATGGTTTCCCACTCTTTCTCTACTCAAATACGGGTACACTTCTTCTAAATTCAATCTTCATCATCCCTAAACTATTGGCGTAATTAGTGCATAAGCTGAACATGTAGTAAAAGGCGGTGATAAAAAGCTAAGTTCTATTATTATTATTATTATTATTATTATTAGCACCGCGTCTTACTACCCGTTCGGGTTATACGCACTTACGTTAATGTGTAATGGTAGGGTGATTGTGAGATGAAATGGAGGACCTACAGTTTAACGTGGAATCCGAACCACGGTGGAGGCCTGGCATTCCTCACATTCACAAGTTGTGATTAATACACGTCTTGTNATTATTATTATTATTAGCACCGCGTCTTACTACCCGTTCGGGTTATACGCACTTACGCTAATGTGCAATGGTAGGGTGATTGTGAGATGAAATGGAGGACCTACAGTTTAACGTGGAATCCGAACCACGGTGGAGGCCTGGCATTCCTCACATTCACAAGTTGTGATTAATACACGTCTTGTCAGAGGTGAAGGAAGGGTTTGGCATTCAGATAAATCTGTGCCGGGACCGAGGATTGAACCCCGAACCCCCAGCACAGAAGTCTGACACCTTACCCCTAGATCGCCAGGTCACCTAAAGTCCTATTAAGAGTAGACCTCGTCTCTCCATTCAGAAAATGCTAAGTGCATCATATTAAAAATTATATCATGCTATCATTGCTAGAACTTTTAAGATATATTTTTGAATTATTTAAAGTTGAAATATCTCCAACTTCCTCCTTGTATTTTAAGTTGATATTTTCCCTTGCTGATCAAGTAAAAAAGAAAACTAATAATACTATATTCAATAGCGCATTATAATTATAGTTAAAAACCGCTCAAGTGGTCTCACAATACATGCCAATTTTTTATAAAAGTACGTCCTAAGTTTTTGATCGATTGCTTGGAGCGTTAAACTCAAATCACTTAAAGATGACTATTTTATCGAAAAACTTTTTAATAGACCCCCATATTGAAACAGCAGATTGAAAACCCTATAAATAAATTGTTAGGCCCAAATAAAGGATGACCCTGCTAAATTTCATTAAAATTGGTCTACTATCACATAAAAAATATCCGGACAAACAGACGAGACGCCAAATGCTAAAGTTAAAAAAAAAGAAATGAAAATATAGCACCACGTCTTACTACCCGTTCAGTAGTACTAATTACGCTAATGGGTTAGGAATTGGGAAGGTTGAATTTAGAGGAAGTGAACCCACATGTATGTGGAGGGAGAGTGGAAACCTATTAGGGGAAAAACCACCCCCCGTTCACCCGACCGAGATTCTAACCTCGGTCTCCCCGTCCTCGACAGTCTAGCTTAACACGAAACTAGCGCGTTAGCTAACTATTCCACCGAGGTGGTTATGTCAAAGTTAAAACATAATCTCGCTTCGTTCGGTCAATAAAATGAGGATATCTCGAACCAGTAGGCAAAAAAAAAAAAAAATCAAACTTGTTCATGTATGATTTGAATTTCACGTCAAATCGGACAACCCTATTTCCATTCATCTAAGCCCCGTCCGAAACTCGCCGGGGAATTCATGTACACTCTGTAGTACAACTAACTAGACCTGTTAAAACTTGAAGCTGGGGAGGATAATATTCGCCGGCTCGTGTAGGGTGTCGTATAGGGTACAGTTTAGCGAGACTACGTGCCTGTAAAAGTGTAGCCTTCCAACTCAACATTTATTAGACAGCGGTGCTCATACACTCATCGATACATGATGTCCCACCGGGTTATTATTAATAGTAACATAATTATTTAGTTATTTGAGTTATTTAACGCGCACTTTCTGAAACGACTGATTATATCTGAACATGAGAATTTATATGAGCGAGAGAAAAAGAGCCTATCAATTCTGCCGGGAAAGATATTTTCAAATACCTATAAGGGTTCTTTTACATGACACAATCAACATGGGACCGATGGCCTTACTTCCCCTCCAAAGGATGTTGTCCTGGTACGGATTTTCATCGCTCAGGAAAAATCTGTCGACACCGGCTGGGTTTGAACCCACGAACATCGGGTCCTGAGGCCAACACTTTATCCCAAGACCACCATGATCGACAGGAACATGATTATTGTTTATGACATAAAGTTTAATAAATAAATAAATTAATATAGATTTTGACGCAATGTCAGGGATGTTTATAGGCCTAAGCTCTTCTTTCTTTTTGTCACGGTTTAGGCTTAAGCTCAAAGAGAAAGTATTTTTAGGCACACTTTTTTTTATAAAGAGTTAGGAGGGGTATTTTGGTAAGGCTATGGCCCCTAAAGGGGTACGTGACTGGAGTAGTTGAGTAAACACTATACTAGACCAATCACACAAAGCAGCAAATGAATATGTGAGTGTCTATTGGCCCTGTGCGAGCAAGTAAGTTAATATAAGAGTGAATAGGGAGAAAAAACCATTTAATTTTGGGAGTGAAGGAGTGTTTTCATAGTTTGTTAAAACTGCACCTCTTGACCATATATTATTAGTTGCACGTTTAATTCAAAAATTATTAGGTGCAGTTATCGTATCCCGACATGTTATCACGCAGTCTAAGGTGTCAAGTCACAAGAATGATCGGTGGATTGCCTGTGACGAGGAGTTGGGAGGTTCGAATCTCAGCCGTATGTATAGAAGGGGCAAGTAATTGGTTTTCTCATCCTCTCTCAACACTAATGTAGATGTATTTCCTTCTATCATACCTACCCAATGGATCAAACTGTTTAATAATCACTCGACCTCACTCCCAAACGACGTCGTTCGGAATGTACGGATAATTTTATTTTAGGTTTTTTATTTTGCGTTTTAATAACCGTTCAGGTTATACTCTTATGTACTAATTACACTTATGCTTTTATGGATTAAGGTTATATTTAGAGGAAGTGTTACCACATTTGTGTGGAGAGAGAGTGGAAAACAATTTTGGAAAAACCACCCCCAGTACACCCAACCGAGATTCGAATCTCGATCTCCCCATCTTCGGCAGTCTAGTCTACTTCGAAAGTGGCGCTTTAGACCATGTGGCAACAAAAGCGGGTTTGTGCTATTTAGTTTAAGATTTTTTACTATGCATAAATATACATTTTTTAGGGGTTTTTTCACCCACTTTATGGCACGGTATATTTTAAAATAATCTATAATTGAAAAATCGAGATTAAAATGCAATCGATAAAAACATGAGAGCATCTAAAGGGCAAAAGAGGGAGAAATTTCGTATCAAAGCGCACAGGCGAAAAACAACAACTTAATAACGTGGCAAAATGGCAAACATTTATAGTAAACATCTCCATTACTCTTTACAATAATTACAATAAAATAATAAAACTACAGAGAACAACCCCCTTACTCGTTACATGAATTAGATTTGTATCCGCCTCGGTGGTGTAGCTAGCTAACGCGCTAGTTTCGTGTTGAGCAACGCTGCTGAATACTGGGAGATCGAGGTTCAAATATCGGTCGGGCGAACTGGTTTTTTTCCCCCTTAATTATTTTCCACTCTCCCTCCACGCAAATGCGGGTTCATTTCCTCTACATTCAACCTCCCCAATTCCTAACAAATTATCGTAATTAAGCGTATAACTAGAACGGGTAGTTAAGATGCGGTGCTAAAATAAAAAAAGTTAGGTTAAGAGTTGTCATATGGGGCTCAAAAACTACAAATAATGGAGAGCTTTTGATGCACCCACCTTGAGTAGTCGACTTATTTATTCTAAACCACTGCATATGGTTGGTCAAATGGGAACCGAGTAGTTGAGTGGGTGGGTGGGCAGTTTTGACGCACGTTATATTCTGAAAGCTTTCCACGAGCCGCCACCGCTAAAATCGCAAACGACCCAATTTATCTAACATCGCTAGCGACTTCAAGGGTACGTTAATGGCGGATCATTAAGCATTCATGCTGGAGGTAACGACTTAACCACAAAGGTGCCGAGGAATCCATTATAAGCAAGGTTCTTCTTAAGTGTCGGGATATTTCCAAGACCAGTTACGTAACCTAATTTCTTTCTAGCCGTAGCCAAAAACTTTAGTCAAAAAAACACTTTTTTAATATTTTAATCGATTAAAAACTAAAATAACGTGTTGGAAAAACATTCTAAATTTATTAATAGAAATAGCGTATATAAAAGTAAGAAACTTGTATTGATACACCGAGAAAGATGAAACAGATTTTTTTTTTAAATAGAGTAAATAAATGTCCACCATTTTTTTTATTCCAAGCGCAGGTAAAATGGGAGGCTTACAGTCACATTGCCGTGATGAATAATGTAAAACAATAATTGGTAGTTTTCTAAGAAATTATGCTTTCATCTTAGAAACACTTTAATAAACTAAATAATGTGGTATTTTTTAAGGCAAATTATATAAATAAATAAAAGTAAAAAGTGAATGTAATCCTCCTGACCTTGGGCTGGAGCGTAGATGTTGAGGTACAAGCAGTCCTCGCTCTGGTTGTTGAGGTACGGCAATAGTTTCTTGAGGTACTCCAGTCTCCCTTTAGGCATCCTCCTCAAGGCCAGCGTCTCGTTGGAGATGTCGGGAAGCCGTTGTGGGCACACCGGGCCAAAACGGTCCGACAACCTCACCCCCGACCACATCGCCCCGGTCACAGGGGGCATGAAGCGCAGATTTCCCGTCGGCGGGGAGGCGTACGGAACCCCCCGGAACGCCTCCACGGGCTCCAGGTGACGGCTGTCGAACGTGACGATGACGCCGCTGATGGCACCGTATTTAGTCCGCACAGTTCGAGAGCTCAGCGTCCCGGAGGCTGAGGATGATCCCGCCGACGCCGAGGAAGTGGAAGAGAAGGAGGAAGAAGAAGAAGAAGTGACGCCAGGGACTGGAGAACCGACGGCCGTGGCGTCCGACAGACCCGCGATCAAGGCCAATAGCGCCAGCACGGACGCCGCAAAGCAGGCACTACATGGCACGGGGTTGGCTTCGGCCTGCATCGGCGATGGCAGGCGTGGAAAGATGGAGCTGAGCTATTGAGAACTTAAAACACATTTATTACTCGCGAACTTTAACTGACGCGTATTGAGAAATCATTAGGTTTGTTGTGCAACAATAGCTCGGTTTTCGCACATTCACTTTGTCAAATGACCCGATAAAATTGCGACAGAACGTTAACATAACGATGTTTATGTAAACCGTACCTATATGTATTTGTAATTTGATATAATCATTCTAAAAAACATCAATTTCCATACAAACAATATCTTTGTGTTACTTTGTTTTGATGAAAAATAATTTGGTAATCTCTTAAAGCAATTCTGTAAAATAAACTTGCAGCAATATGGAAACAATACACGAATGTCGTACCGGCAACAAAAAGATATTATGCTAATTCTAATTTTAAATCCTACTTTAGTACTTTATCAATAACACTTGTTAGCACTGGAACATTGTTGTGTAGAATCCGACACATTAGCACTTTCAAGCAATACGTTATCACACTTGTTTATGTAATTAATCATTATCAAGCCAAGCGAAGGTGAAATAAAACCAACACGAGGCACAATAAATTATCCGAAACATCTTCCAGGCGTAGTCTCGCCCAGCCCGAGATAGACTGACGTATTTTCTATAACTCTGACGTGCGTAGTACCGCAAAACCACGATAGGTGGCAGGACATGCGCACGGTAGCGCTGCGCTCTATAGGGGAATCTAACTACTATTCAATGGAATATAAATTTATTATAATCTATTAGGTGGTGAACAACGAAATGTAGTCAGGTTTTTGTATATATTTCTGTTGAATTAAAACACTTTTGATCGTATTAAGCCTATATATTAAATATAAAATTGTCAATGATTGGACTATATAATTTATATATTTCCTACAACTCAACAAAGTTAAATGAAGTTCACTTAAAAAATATATACACACAAAAATATTAGTTCTATCAAAGTATTTTCTGTAGACTCTTTAAATAGTAAGATAGTAATATTTTAAATAATCATACTCTTTCAACTTAACTGAAATGTAATCAGGTTTTGTTTTTGTTTTTTCAAAAAAACTTAAGGAAATTTGACTAACTTCAATGCGTTTGCATAGTGTATTAAATTTTATACTCTTATTATAAAGTTTTGTACTAGTTTCAGTTTTTTTAAACCACAACAAAGCTCTGTTAGCATTTAACAAGAACTTATCGAATGTGACTATATTGGATTAAAACTATCTTTTAAAAATCTAATTATTTGGCACTAGATTATGGTACAAAAATAAATTTAAATATTTAAAAGTTCGATTGCTATTATTAAGGAAAACTTCACAATAAATTATTTCATACAATCTGTTCATGATATTAATGAGTTTCTAGAGAGAGTTTAAATCAAAACATTTTTGTTCAATCGCAGAAACTTTGATTTTAAACACGATTCATTTATTAAATTAAAAATAATATTTTCTTAACATAGACAAATTAATAAAAGTTAAATATTACTTGAGTTTTTTATTTCCTCAAAATATATATTACCAGAAGTGATGGTTACATGATTTGAGGTTATCGTAACTTTTCAAAACTCTAAACCTAATTTATGGTTATTCATAATTTCATTAAAATAATTAACTCCTTATTAAAATGAATTAGTATTAAATTTAAATTCATATTTAACTAGCATTTTATTTCTATTAATAATTTTTGAAATAATATAAATATGTGAGTGATATTGTATTTAATAACTTTTAAAAACTCTTAATTACAAACTTAAGACAACCCTAAAAATCATATTTGTATTGGCAACATACAATATAAAACATATTTTCCTGACATGTAAAATGTAAATAATATACAAATGATAGTATAATTTGAAAATGTATATTTTTGCTATTGGATTGTAAAAAAAAAGTTTCACTACAAAGAAGATTCCATAAGTAAATATTTTGAAAATCATTTGATTCTTCACTCCATTTCCAGAAACAAAAGCTAAACGATGGACAAATAACTGTTGCTATGTTTTATAAAATGATGTATTTACCGTATGTTCGAAAAGGCTTGTTTGAACTAGTCAATCATTTTACATAAAGTAATTTAGCTACACATTCCCATATTATGTGTGTCTATATTAGTATGAAAACAAAAGTTTGCAATGGTAGACAGCCCGAAAGTTCAATGTATTTGAAAATATTCTATTTATTTGAAGTGCGCTTTCTGAACCGACTGATTATATCAGCACACGAGAATTTCTATTAGCGAGAGTGAAAGGGTCTACCAATTTTGGCGGGAAAGGTAATTTCACCCATTCCAGGGTTCTTTTACACAAGATGGGACCGACGCGACGGCTTTACTGGCCCTACGAAGGAAGTTGTGCTACGGATTTTTATCGCTTCAGAAAAATTCGTGGATCCCAGCTTTGGTTGAACCCACGAACATAAGGTTTTAAGGCGAGCACTTTACCCTAAGCCTACCGAGATCGAATATTTGAAAACATAAATTATATATTAAACACATGCTGTTTTATAGAAACAATAGCACGCTTGACTTTGACAAAGGATCTTGGGGTTTGACTCTAGCTTAGTGGAGAGCATCTCCAGCTACTTAGTTCAAGGTGCCGGGTTCATATTATTGCTTGGTCTAAAAGTGTGTCTGTGGAAAAATTGGTGATTCACCAATCACAGTAATGAATTTAACGGCCAGTTGTTGTCTGTGTTCTAAAATTAAGTTAGTTTGTGATACGTATGATGTTAGAATCAGTCGATTCCTTAAAAATGCCTCCTAAATATATATAATACCTAAATCAAGATTTTACTTTGATCTATTTGTTCACTAATACATTTAACACGTCACCCGCTTCGGTGGCCGCATAGTCTAACGCGCTACTCACGCAGGAGACTAGACAAGACTGCCAATATTGGGGAGATAGAGGTTTGAATCTCGGTCGGGTGTGGTGAGGGTGGTTTTCCCAAAATGGGTTTACATTCTCCCTCACGCAAATGCGGAAACATTTACTCGATATAACCTTCCAAATTCCAAAACTCATTAGCGTAATTATTATATAAGCGTATAATCCGAATGGGTAGTAAAAAAACACAACGACTATTAATGAAATAATCTAATGAAAACTTTTCGTGGTCAAGTCTACGCTAAGGCCTCCTTCTGGGATTCAAATTTGAGTTCTGACCTTCCGGGTCAAATTCAAGCAGGCCAGTTGAGCACTTTGGCACTGAGCTAGATCTACCGAGGTCTTTCTCAGTTGGTAAGCATTTCACACCCAAGCCAAAGAATTCCTAGCTCGATTATTTGTAAAGCTTTTAATTTAAAAACAGTAATTACTGAGATAACTTTATTATCCTAAAACCCAACATATTTAGTTCTATATATTTTACCAGAGAACTCATTTATATAGCCCAAAAATTATTTATAATAATAGTGTATATGTGAATGCCCAAACATGTTCATTTCTTTCTTAACAGCACAAAGTGAAAATGTATTACCCACTTCGGTGGCCACATGATATAAGGCGTCAATCTCCCAGTAGACTAGTCTGCCGATGACGGGGAGATCGGGGATCAAATCCCGGTTGGGTGTATTGAGGGTGGTTTTTCCTTAATTTTTTCCTCTTCTTCCACGAAGATTCAGGTAAACCTCTAAATTCAACCTTCTTTATACCCAAACACATTATCGTAATTAGTACACATACGTATAACCCAAACAGGTAGTAAGACGCGATGGTAGAAAAATATGTGTGTAAAATAACGTACAATACACAAACTTTTTCATACTTTTGAATTGTCTTAAATTAGAATCGTGGGTAGTAATAACACTGGTAAAAAAATTGAAACTTTTTTCTGTATCTGGTTTGTAAATGGGTGGATATAACTAATTTTCGGGTGCTGAATTCAGTGGAAAAATCAGATTCTCTCTATTACATCACATTTCCAAGATACACAGCACTAATACAAAGACAATAATACGACATTAGCAACTATTTACCATTTTAAATACAAACAAAACATAGCCTTCAGAACTCATCTTGTTTTTTTGATAGCGTAAAAAACTAATTTAAACCAACAAAAAGCACTAAAATAATCCACACTGAGCCATGATATTAATATTTACAAAGTTTATTGTCAATTTTCTTTGACAAACTAATTAAAACAAAAAAACACTAAAATAATCCACATTAAGCCATGATATTAATATTTACAAAGTTTAATGTAATTTTTCTTTGACAAAATTGGATGACGATGCTTTTCTTTTGTAAGGTATTTCATAAACATTCTATACCCCATAGTTCTTGTAGTTGTCCAATAGACCAATCACTATGGAAACATATTTATCGTCTCTTCTGTTGCCCAAAAATCCGTAAAAAAAAAAATTGGTTTGAAAGAGGACCAAACAGCTAACTCGATAGTTGTAAGCTTAGCATCAAAGGTTGGATCTTTCAACAATGCCCTAATTTGTGGCCCAATAAATATACCATCTTTTAGCATTGCTTCACTCAACTTGGGAAACACTTTTTTCAAATGATGCAAGGCCTGACCTCCTTTACCAAGAGCCTTTACAAAGTTCTTCATCAAGCCTAATTTTATATAAAGCGGAGGCAAAATGACTTTACTCGGCTCAGCCAATGGAGTAAATTTCACATTTTCCTTTCCAGCAATGTATAATTTCCTCATAGGCCATTCCTTGACTTTGTAGTGGTTCTTGGTGTCTCGGCTGTCCGACAAGCACAAAAAAAAACAGTATTTTGTGAATCCACCCAGTAAACCTATAAGCAGTGCGAAAACTTTGAGATCAAAGCATATCTGCCACTCCTAATCTTTATATTTGATTCCCTCCATCAGCAAAGCCATACTTTCATAAGTTTCCCGCATGTCCACCGCATGCACCAAAGGCACTGATGGAAGTTTGTTGCCATTATGCAATAGCACCGCTTTTAAGCTTGCATTAGATGAATCAATAAATATTCTCTTCTCATGTGGATTATGTTGAAGACCCAACTCCATCATCAAACAATTCACGTCTGTGCACACAAAAATTGAATTCTTTATTTCAAAATATCCAGACAAACAGCTATTTCATGTTCTGAAACTTAAAATCTTTGTACCTTGCTCTAGAAGGTTCTATTGTTGCAGTCTAGAACCCTACAGTTCAGCTTGCTGTTTAGAATGTTTCAAATCACGGACCAAATCGTTCAGTTCCTTCTGTTCTATGAGGTGAGGTGAACTGTCACGAGTTTCAGGATGTACTCTTCCAAAGATCGTGCATCTTCTGATTAACTTTCCTCTGATGGTCCTGATGCAGTGGTTTGAAAGTGACAAGCACGAACAGGTAAGCCTTCCCCATGAGATACAGGCATATTAACTGAAGAAACATTAGGATATTTAATTGTATGTTTAGTTTTACTGGAATCTCCTGAAATATTTGTCAGGCAAAAATAACAGTCCATATGATCTTTTGGCTCGCACCAAACCATTGGAATAGCAAATGGCATGGCTCGGCGGTTTCCTTTCATCCATTCTATAAGGGTGCAGGTTATGTAAGCAATATGAGGTGCAAAGGGTTTATCCTAATCTCCAAGAGCACAATCAAAGTACAGTTTATAAGCCTTCTTAACCAGGTCAGTGATTGGCTTTCTTTGAGTTTTTGGAGAGAACTTATCACATACATAGCAAAAGTTATTGGGGTGGTTTACACAACCACGAAGTTTAGTGGTTGCAATTACGTTAAGAACACTGTACTAACTATAACCTAAAAATAGCAGAACGTCTCACTGTTTCACACAGGAAAAACAAAAACACACAATAACACAAACTAAGGTATCAATAGAGAAGAGAAATATACAATGTAGCTAACACCATCCCATCCTAGTTTCAACACGCACTAAATAGCAGGGCTAGCGTGGCTAACTGAGTCACCTCTAACTGCCAATGGCAGTACCAGTCCCCCTCAACTAAATTGCCCTACCATCTAGTGACTATTTTTAGAACTTCTTCCGTCATATATTGCATCCAAATACAGAAGAGTGCAACCAGCATAGTCAGTGTTAATTCATGAAAAAAAAGAAGAGAATACAAACAAAACAAAAATCTATAATAATTTTTTTTAAATAGCAAAAATCTCAAATATCTTAAAAACTTTACATAACAGAGTATTTCCGAAGGCAGATTCGGATTCTACGACCAAAAATACATATTAATTGATGTCACACAGACGAGATACAAAATGGCGGTTAACCAGTGTAACTAAACAGCGCTTCTGAATGCTGAATGCTGTTGCAAATCGCGCTATGACCAAATCTAATCTAAAAGAACAAGATGGGTGTGGTTTATTTTTACGTTTCTTTTACGTTTTAATACCTAGGTTATTTAACAGTTTAATAAATGCCATAGGATATAGATGAGGAGGGTAGTTAGAAAAAGTGCACACGCACTAGCGTTCAGAGTAACTGGTGAAAGCATCCAACCAAGATTCAAACCCCACCAATGTCAATCCAGTATATTAAGACTCCAATGCCTTATACTGTGTGACCACCAACATAGCCAAAATGTGGGGTTTTTTTTTCAAAACAAAAAGGATCGTCGTCCATCATGATAAGGGATGGGAAACAAGGAGATGTAATCGAAGTTCCGTTGAGGGTGGTTGTGAAAATAATTTAAGAAAAAGAAAAATTTAGTAAACCCTAGCGGTATTTGTACTTGCCCTCTACGTCATCGACAATTCAGTCTATTTCAAGAATTAGGCCTTAAACGCTGGTTAGAATCGAATCAGTCAGGTTCAGTTGTTGTTTTTTAAAGTTACTTTTTTGTTAGTTTGAAACGATATATCTCATATATCACTCACTATATTATCGTTAAGGCTCTGCGGTCAAAATCAAATCAGTCAGGTCCAGTTTTTTTTTTATTTCTTTTTTGTTAGTTTGAAACGTTATATCTCATATATCACTATATTATCGTTAAGGCTCCGGCTTAGAAAAAAAATATCACGCACTATAGATTCAAGACAATTCCTCCCGACCACCGAACTCAGTTTTAACGTCATTCCTTCCTTTTTCCTTTTGTCCGTTTTCTCCGAACCGGAAGAACATTTCCACCATATTCTCTTCCACCCCAGTGTATCCTTTATAAAAAAATATTGTAAAATGGTGGTTCATTTCATAACCATTCTTGTTGCCTTTCTTTTTTAACCATCAAGCGTTTGGATTGTGTAATATTCACGTGGTAAACAAATCAATGATGGAGCGAGATAGTGGCGAGAGTCGAACTGGAAGATTTTATTAAGCGTGAAAGGAAGTGCAGATCATAAACAATTTGTCTCCGATAATCCTTAGTAATCGTCGCATTTCTATCTAGCGTTTTTTACCCATGATAGTTGCCCATTTTGTTCGACTAAAATAATATATTTATTACAAAGTATAAATGAGATTGGGAAGTAAATAAATGAACTGGAAAATATATACATGTGGGTTTTATTTGAATGTGAATTTACAACTAAATAAACCGTGCAATATTTGCGTTCCGACCAAATTGGCCGAAGCCACAAAAATAACGGAGAAAATTGCACCAAAATATTTCATTAATCATAACAGGAAGTGGATTTTAGAGCAATTATTCCTTACCAAGTTTTGAATTAGATGGTTTTGTTCTAGAAATTTGTTGACAAATATATCTATGTATTTTATTATATATAGTTATAATACATGGAGCATGTGTTTTATTAATCAGATCATTCGCGTTACCTTTTAAACACAAGCTATTTCTAATTAAATTATGGCAATATTGCAGAACCAAGAGATTTGGTTAAATGTTAATAATAATAATTTATCCTGTCATTGTATGCTGGAAATTATGTGTAATCTAAATTGAAAAAATCTAAAAAGAATCAAAATTTTCAAACATATTTTAAAATTAGGAAATAAATAATATAAACTAAATATATTTTTCATGAAATATTAGTTGGATTTATTCTTTAACTGAATTTGGATACAAAAAATCTGTCATGTTTGATAGTTTCAAAATTGTGGTCAAGGTTTAATTCTGGGTTGGATAAACTGATGTGGTTTTTCGTATGTAATTTCCACCTGGGTTTTACCCTCCAGGAATGTGCTAATAGTGTTACGTTTCTTCTCACCTAGTTTCATTATTATCCTATAGATTAATTCGTTAATCCTTATGTTGAACTGATTTGAAAAATAAAATTTTCACCCGACTGTATTCAATAAAAAACCAGCAGCTTAAAATCAATATGTATTTACTGAAGTAAATACTTAGCAATTTAATTACTTTTACAAAAGTTTTATTTCATTAAATATTTATATTTAGTTACTATACTGGTCTAAAATTTAAAAAGGACACTCCGAAGCATTATTGTGAATGGTAGCTTAAACCAAACATTTACATTAAAGGATATTTGATATGTGCAAAACACAACTTAAAATGTGCCTGCATTGTGGATATTTTTTAATGAACTGCCGACAGAGTTTTTTTTTTATTTGCGGTATTTAAGGTGCACTTTCTAAACCAACTGATTATACAAGCACAAGGCTTATAAGCTAATTTAAAATCTAGAACAAACAACACCCAGCCCTCTGCCGTTAATTTATCACTGTAAAAGGAGAAACTCACATTTCATCAATGATAAAAAATTTCAGTCATGCCTGGAGCCTAACCAGAGACCCTTAGTTCAATAGATAGACACGCTACCAACTTATTTATCTGAAAGGTGATACCTTGGACACACAGCGGTGGTCTCGTGGTCTAAGATTCAAGTTTTAGACACATTATGTTGCCGGTGATGAGAGGTCTAAATTCGAATCTAGGCCGGGCTGAGGCTAATTTTCCACTTGTGATTAATCATTTTGGTTTTCCCATCCTCTTTCTACGCTAATGTGGGTTCCCATTCTATAACCTACGTTCCACACGTCGAACCCTCAAATGTAAGCCGTTAATCGCCTTTTAGTTTAAAATATTGGTTTGAAAAATAATATTTCAAAGGGACGCCTAACGGAGAGCTGAGGCACGTCACTGACGTCCAGAAATCTTGCGTTAGTTAAGAAGTGGTTTGTTAATTTAAAAAAAAAGCTTCAATACAATATTAATATGAAATGAATCAACATGTCCCTATTAATCAAATAGCCGAAGCTGTTATTAATCTTAGAGAGGAATTCACCATCCAGATATCATATTATGAAAATTGAAAAATGACACCTGGACACGGGAATCGAACCTGGGACCTTTGGCTTAGTACGTACAGTGTCAGAGCATTGGTGTTCTAAGCCAAAGGTCCCAGGTTTGATTCCCGTGTCCAGGTGTCATTTTTCAATTTTCAGAATATGATGTCCCTATTAGATTAAAAATGTTAATCTTTATAATTAAAAAACTAAGAAAAGGTGGAATTAGCTCACTATAAAGGGCATTTAATGAAAAATGTTCTCAGTTATGAAATAAAAGAAAATGTTTAGAAATATATGGATCCAGCCTCCCTTAAACAAAAAAAAAAGAAGTAATTTGGTCACCTGCTTCGGTTGCCGCATGACCTAAGGCGCTATCGAAATATACTAGACTGCCAACGACAAGGAGATCGTGGTTCGAATCCCGGTTGGGTACCGAGGACGGATTTTCCTAAATGGTTTTGAAATCTCTCTCCACGCAAATTCGGGTACACTTCCTCTAAATTTAACCTTGCTAATCCCAAACTCACTAACGTAATTGGTACATATGCGTATAACCTGAACAGGTAGTAAGATTTTCTTCTAAAAATATATGGACACAACATAATATTTTAAGTTAATTGAAGATTGTTTTAGTTGTTTTGAAGCTTCAGAACCGCCATTCTTATAATAAATATAGCAGTGCAAAGATATCTCCTTTCGAGTAAGGTGGAACCCTTGATTGTCCATTTCAAAGTTTCTTGATACGTTTGAAAAGGTAAAATGCCGAAAGACAATATAGAATATTACAGTTTCCTACTAAACTGTCACTTATTTATGACACTGTTTGTAAATTGTGGTAATTTATTTCGCTTTATTTTAAAGAGACAGAAAGTACACAACGTAATATGTTATGTATGTGTGAGCCTGGGTCATTTTGTCATCCAAATACGCTAACCCTCTTTGATCCGATGCGGCATTAGAGAAGCCACATTTCACGGATAAATATTTGCTGAAACAAAATGTAAAACGCTGGGGCAATTTTATAAATCGATAAACTGAAAATAAAAACATTACTTTACCGTGCATGTTCAACAAAGAAATATTTGTGAGTGGAAAGAAAGACGTCAAAAAAATGTGCCGTGCGTTATTCATAATATAACAGATTTAATTAAAAGTTAAGTTTTTTGTACATTCAGAATTTGATAAATAAACCATACATGTTTAAAGAATCATTTTTCTCTGCTCGCTCACAAGCAAAGTTTAAGGGATTCGTGAAGTGTAATTAAATGTTTAAAATACTCGTACATATTTAAGGATGGGTATACAACTTTAAAATTATTTAGCCTAGAAAACTAAACACAATGATACTAAACAAATTCCTATAATTTCATGTGAAATTTAACATATTTAAACTATTACGAACATTATTCTACATGCATGGATAGAAAAAGCATCATTAATCCTAAAGAGATTAGAAAAATAAA
This sequence comes from Timema genevievae, assembly GCA_902155825.1. Classification (NCBI taxonomy): domain Eukaryota; kingdom Metazoa; phylum Arthropoda; class Insecta; order Phasmatodea; family Timematidae; genus Timema; species Timema genevievae. Next base: position 133,334 of record CABFWO010001467.1, on the reverse strand, counting down.
TGACATGAGGGGAAAAAACTATAAAATTGCTGTGTGTTTTTTTAAATAAAAATTATTGTAAAATGAGAATACACGAATAAAAAAAGTGTAGGTTTTGGAACGTTTTAATCAATTCGCAAATCTAATAAATGTACGTTTTATAAATATGAATTAATAATCAAAATAAATATGTAATCAATTTTATAAACACTATCCTGATTGTTTATTTTTATATTGACAAATACATCGACTATAATATAGATTTTCAAAAGAAATCCATGATGAATATTTGGATGGTATTATTATATGCATTCTTCTTCGAACAAGGATCAACAAAACCAAGGGAAGCCGGATCAAAAAATTACGACATCAAGACATCTTTGAACCCTTGCAACTTCAATTACTTTTTTGGGAAAAGTGTTAAAAGATATACAGTTATTGATTACACTTCTGAACCCCAATTTTCACAAAAAGTTGTATTATTTACTTCATGAATTAATGAAGTTTTCAATGTTGTCCATTGATAAAAGTTATTCAAAACCAATCTTGACAAATGGCCACTCTGCCAGAGACGATGGAATAGTTTTGTTACTAAACTCCACAAACCCGACTTATCTTTCTATTTTGAGTTTCTCTCGCCTTTTGAATTCTAGGACACAGTTCATTGTAAATATTTTAGTGGAGACTGAAAGGTGTGACTCCACTACAAGCAATATCCTTAAGTTATTTGGGAATATCAGCGCAACCAATGTGAAAGTGCTCTGTTCGAAAGAATTGAAGTACGTTAGTCAAGAAACAAAAGTAAAGTTTGATATTAGTACTAACGATTATGAAATAATAAGAGCTGTCACGTGTAATACAATTAGTTGCAAATACAAAGCCACGCGGAAATATATTTCGGAGTCAGATCACTTTACATGTGCTAGAAACGGCTATGTCTTCAAAGTTTCTGCTCATCAGTCTATTCCAAGAGTATTTTCCACCGTAGACAAGTCACAAACCAGAACCCTTTACGGCCCAGACATCCTACTAATGGAGACGATATCATCCCGCATGAGTACCTCATTTGAGATCGTCCTGCCATCAGATGGCATAGGATACGGGTACAAACTACCCTACGGCACGTTCACTGGAGCCATCGGGGACGTTATCAATAAAAGTGCCGACATCACAGGCGAGGCTCGATCATGTAATTACGTGTTCGAGAACACGGAAAACACTTACCCGTACGACGTCAGAAAACTTTACGTTGTGGTACCAAAATCTTCCCTTTTCCCTCGACCTCTGACGCTATTTTTACCATTCAGTCATCTCACATGGGCCGCTATCGGTAGCAGTATTTTAGTCTCTACGGCATTCTCGTACTTCATCAGGAACTTCCCCGTCTGGTATCGTCCTGAGCGACTATACTCTGCCCTCTATGAAACGCTTCAATCGTTCGTCGGAGTTTCATATCCCAGACAACCTTTTGTGGCGAGAGAGAGGTGGTTCTTCATATTTTGGGTTTGGTTCAGCCTGATCATAGCAAGCACTTTCCAAGGCTCGCTATCTAGATTCTTTAACATTTCCAAGTATCTGTTGGACATCGACACGGTGGAGGGATTCAGCGAATCAGGGTTGAGGATCCTCGTGAATCCCGGTACCGAGCTGGTCATAGCCATGGATAGCAGCAGAGTTTTGACGATACTCATGCTGAGATTTGTACCCATGTTGGATATAGAGGATATGTTGGAAGAAATATCGCGCCATAGAAATTCGGCCACTATAATAGGATCGGATACGGCAGAATATCACGTCAGGAAAGCTCGGTACATGATCGACGACCTCCCAGCTCTACACGTGATGGAGGAGACCATCTTGATAACTGGACTCTGCTACAGCGTGCCGACCGGTTCAAGATTCTTACCTAGGATTAATTCGATCATATATGGGTTGTTCGAAGCAGGGCTTCTAAGAAAGTGGTATATAGATGTAATAGAATTGAAAACCGTCTCTGGAGAGCTGCGTCCATACATTGCTAATCTTCACACCACGAGAAACACTGTGCTAACTATGGAACACTTGAAAGTTCCATTTTTTCCCCCTTACTGGAGGATCACTAATATCTTCCTTCGTGTTCTTTATTGAACTAGGTTTTAATTTACATTCATTTCTAGCAAGTATTATGTAAAAAAAAATATTTTAATTGAGATTGGTTTATTAATAGGATGCAGTTCCTGTTAGAGGTATTCATTTAGGGTTATCTCATCTGTTGTGTACCCAACAAAGCTCCTTCTGATGTTTTAAATAAAGGTTGGTAAAGTCTTGCCCTCTTAAAAATATTTCTGATCTAGTTTCCTTTTAAATGTTGTTTTGGGGAGTTGAAGGGCGCAATGGCGGTCCAAGTTCACTGACAAAAGAACTGGACTAGTCGTAATACAGAACACATAGTAGTAATAATAATAATCCTGTGATAATGTGTGTGTTCTTAGTATCAGCACTGTTATAGTTAACTACTGTCTCGTATAATATTTGCAAAGAACATTCGGTGTTATTTATAAATTTGTTGCGCTTATTTATTATACTTAATGTAAATTTAGCAAAGATTTATTCAAATTAAAAAATCACAATATAATGTTGTTGATTATATCATTTACGAGGGTGTGTTAACAGTGGTTTAAATTAATCTGAGAGCGTTGAGGTGGCAGTCAAGGCTGAGAGCGTTAAAGAGGCAATCAAAGAAGAGTTAAGGTGACCAGAAGGTGAGACTAATACCGTTAATAAGGCGAGCAGGGCTGAAATAATTAAGGCGGCACGTAGGAAAGACTTTTAAGTTTTTAAGATGGTGGGCAGGTAGGACTTAGAGCGTTAAGGTGACAATCAAATAAGACTAAGAGCGTTAAGGTGGCAGGCAAGTGAGGTTAAGAGCGTAAAAAGGCATGGCTGAAAACATTAAGGTGGTAGGCAGGTGAGGAGAAGAGGGTTAAGGCAGCCATCACCTCCGAGAGTTTTCATAAGATTCTGGCTTGTCTCGAAATAGGAAACTTAAGGTGGATATTTGCCAATTAGAATACAAGAAGTGTGAAAACTAATTCAACCAGTAGCTTCCACTAATAGGTCAGAATTGACAATCTTTGCCGAGTGAAGAAATACATTGTTGTGTAAATTGGATATGTGTAAACTTATTGAATTACAATTATCCTTAGGACCCGCCTCGGTGGCGTAGTTGGCTAACGCGCCAGTCGTGTTGAGCTCGACCGCCGAGGACGGGGAGATCGAGGTTTGAATCTCGGTCGGGTGAACTGGGGGTGGTTTTTCTTAAATGGTTTTCCACTCTCCCTCCACGCAAATGTGGGTTCACTTCCTCTAAATTCAACCTTCCAAATTCCTAACCCATTAGTGTAATTAGTACTTAAGCGTATAAACCGAACGGGTAGTAAGACGCGGTGCTAAGTATAATAATATAATAATAATTATCCTTAGGTGTTAATACCTGCACCAAGAATACAGAAATTACTCACACCAAGGAAAAATATCAATTCGTGATCCAAAGAGAAATTATGGGAGATACTTCAACTTGGAGTCCAAAAAGAAACCTTAAGAAAAGAGTAAAAACAAGAACATGGAGGGAGTGAGTTCTACTGTTCACAGAACTACTAGTATGTGACATTAATAATATCTATCAAAAATGACAGCTTTGATGTACGTATAGATACATAAAAATTGTTTCAAAAACTTTTATAACTGTCAATAAAATACCTTCCTACATAAACCGAAATGTTTCTATACCTAAATAAACCTATTAGATATACCTTACAAGTGTATGAATTAGTAAAGTAAAACTAAATCAAACTAAAATAAGGTTTTGAGTCGATTTTAAAATTCATTTAAAAAAAATGGGGTGTGGCTGTGTCATGGACACGGCCGTGTGTTGTACGTGAATATGTTTAAACTTAAACGAACATCGTAGCTTCTCCGAGTCAAAAGTTATACTAATTGCAAATCTCGATACGCAGCAAAATAACCTCAAAATGGCGGCGCTTCCCCCTCCACCGCGCGCGATGCGTCACTGTTCTCGCTTATCGTAATGAATTATTTGATCCTTTAGCTATCCAGTGGTATAATTTAATTTTGGATGTAGAGGAAAGATTCGAAACTACAACACCAAACTGTATCCCCCGATTTTGTTATCATTAGGTTTTTTGGATTGCCCCCATATGGTGGCAAATTTAAAGACGTATTCACGTCAAAACATACATTTATGTTAACTTTACTGTAAAATATGTGTCATGCTTTCGGAAACCTTGCTACTGCATCAGTAATACCTTTAAACACTTCCTAATCATATTTTATACAATCTGATGGTTCGAGTCCCGAGAGGTAAGAAATACCATTAGTTCGCTTAAGGTTGGATCAGCTAAGGTATAAATTATTCTGATTTATATTATAAGCACTAATATCGCTCGTTTCAATTATTTATGTTGCACCTAGATTGTAAAATATTTTAGTTTGAATTCTGGAGTTCGACTGCTGCAAACTTAGTAGTTAAGTTTGAAGTTCTAATAATATTTAAATCACTTACAAGCTAATTAAATTATATTTCACAAAACAACAGACCCCCTACTTTCTTTTATAGCTTTCCAAAACCGGTGATCAGTAAACTACTAACAAATTATTGATAGTTGTAAAAATAAAAAATAAGTTTTATTTGTCTTGTAAAACAATTCTTTGATACATATTTTAAACTATAGGTAGTAAAGGACATTTATGAATAATTTAATGCATTTTAGAAAAATAATCATAAATCCTTATTTATCATGTAAAAAATTTCCCAGTCACCAAATGTGAAAAAAAATTGTTCAAGCTATTTTAGGGGGGGGGCCGTACCATTTATTTTAAATTATGGATCACATAAAACGTTAAGATTTATCTCAATCTTGAGGCCGAAAATGTTCACAATTACATTACTTTCTCTAGATTAAAAAGTAAAAATCTGCAAAATGGTTATGCTATGACGTAGTGACTGACAGATGTGGGAAGGGCCACTTATTTTTTTAAATGGTGTGTACGTCGCTAGAGAAACCCCTCGGGAATATGAAACAAAGCAATAAACACATTCTTTGATCCTAGCACTACAAACTTATGAGTTAGGGAAGTTCTCATGTTTTCCAAGAAAAAGGAGAGGGTATAAGTATAAGAAGAAGAAAAAAAAAGGGTTGTGAATTTGATCCTGTCTGACATCGGAATATCCATCAAGAATGGTATTTTTATATTCTCATATAAAGCATAGGGAACTTTTTTGTGTGTGTGTGATTTTATAACAATTCTATTTCAAGATTTTGAAAGGTTGTTATAAGCATGTCGCTTCCCTTTATTTCTTTGTGCGTATCCATGTTTGTATTTCTATTTATATATCTTTGAATATTCTATATCAGTGGTTTTCAGCCTGGGGTTCACAACTCCACTTGGGGTCGTTGCGTGTTTTGGGCCGAGCCGCAATGCTTGCTGTAGATATAGCTTTAGGTTTATATCTAGAGCCCTACGTTTTTTAAGGGAATAAATGTAGCCTACTAGGAGGATGAAAAACGTAATTAGAAAAGTAATAATTTAAAATTAAATAAAACTGTTTATTTACTGTTTTTTTAAGAATAAAAGAGCATGTAAGACTCGGTGTATGGATGTTGCAGTTAAGGGAGTATGCATGGATAGGTAAGTGTGGAGGAGTTTAGTGAAGATGTATTAAGTACGGAGTTTTTTTTTAGCTATATGCACAGCTTATTGCCTACCCTGTGAAGGAACGGCGTGATTAGTTATGTATATATGTAATTAATGCTTAGGTATTATATGGTTACCCCTCTCTGAGAATTGCTTGGTGACTAAGTTTTCTGTATTAGTTTCGTGTGAGTGTCGCTACTATCATAAAATCGCTAATACCCTCCTGAAAAGTTTATTCTCTTTTACGACATCTTAGTTGCATCCGTATAACCATTAAATATAAATGTATAATCATTGAGTGTGATCCATCACTGTGGTATTCCAAACGCCTATCCAAGATAATAAGGGTTTATAATCATAATTAGCACAAACGTAAATAAAAAAAATTAAGCACTATAAACAAATATAGCTCACTATAATAGATTATTTATAAAATCATAAACTATAACACAGCTAAAACGAACTAACAGTTACACTTCATCAAGTTAAATACAGGAAGATACCTACCTAGACCAGAATGGAATGGGCCAGTTTTATGTGCTAAACTGGCGCATTTCATTTTTTTTTAGGTAGGTGTCGTCTTGTATTTAGATTAGCAATGCACTTGAAGCATGCTCAGTCTAACTATGAAATTGGCCCTAAGTCACTAATAACAATTATGTTAAATTATAGTTCAGGAAAAAAAAATAGAAAGTGTAACTAAGTGGATCCTATGAGAGTCTAATACCTCAGACTGTGTGTACCAACAGTGTGGCTTGATAAACAGAATATCGGTCTCAGAAATGACTATAGCCGGATCGTCATTTTTGTTGACACATTCGTGTAATCTCAACCCACAAACTAAATGTCACGTTTGTCTTTGTTTGGTTTACTGGTGACTGGGTGATTGGGGATTGAATCCTGGACGAGTGTACTCAATAGTATTAATTTTTAAGAATTTTTTTTACCTAAATGATTTCCCACTCTTCCTCCACGAAAACTTGGGTGCATTTCCTATAAACTCTACCTTCTTAAATAAACTTTGTTCCATTTGTGTAGCAAAATGTGGATATCCTGAATCAGTAAGATGCGGTGAGAAAAAAAACCCAAATATTTACGCTCTAAAAAGATTTCTCGATCAGTATGCCGACTTTGGTCAATATTGGGCCAACACTGGTGGTCATTTAAAATTTATTTTTAACGGTTCAAAAAAAGTCCATATTGCTTAGTAGTGAGTAAATCACAGATGGAATATTCATAAAATTTAAGGCGACATAAATATGGCACTGGAGAAGACTTGAGAAGATAAGGTGGACAGACAGGGTGACAAATGAAGTCCTAAGAAGAGTGGTTGAGAAGAGAACCATTTTGGATATCATTCTTCGGTACAAAGCAAACTGGACCAGACACATCCTTAGGAGGAACTGTCTTCTTCACGACGTTATAGAAGGAAAGGTTGAAGGAAAGAGGAGCTTAGGAAGAAGGAAGGAGGGAGGATTCAAATATTGGATGACTTGAAGTAAAGAAGAACATTCTGGGAGCTGAAAGAGGAGGCAGAGGACAGGTCGTATTGGCGGTCTAAGTTAACTGACAAAAGGAGTGGGCTTGTCGTAAGAAAAAACACCTAGTGATATTAAAAATGTTATAAGCTTGAAAAAACATAAACTTAATTCAAAATATTTATACATATTTTGTTAACATTGGAAATCGGTACATATTTTACAGCCCATTTTTTATTTTTAAAAAAGGGGGCATTTTAAAAATTACAAACTTTTATGAGGATAAAATTGATAGTTTTTTTACTAATTGATTGGTATTACTTTATAGGTATTGATATTACTTAACAAAAGTGAAAGCTGCAACTAACACGACTTGACTTATAAAAATGAAAGTATATCTATCTTTTCTAGCTATCTGATATTGTTCTTCCTATTATTTATTTATTTATTTAGCACCGCGTCTTACTACCCGTTCGGGTTATACGCTTAAGTACTATTTACGCTAATAGGTTAGGAATTGGGAAGGTTGAATATAGAGGAAGTGAACCCGCATTTGCGTGGAGGTAGAGTGGAAAACTATTTAGGAAAAACCACTCTCAGTTCACCCAACCGAGATTCGAACCTCAATCTCCCCGTTCTCGGCAGTCGAGCTCAACACGAAACTAGCGCGTTAGCTAACTACGCCACCGAGGCGGCTTTCTTCCTATTAAAATTACATTATATCAGTGAAAATCATCGTGCAACTTTGTATTTGCTGTACGTAAATTTTATCACCCCGTTCTTGAAGACTCGTGTGCATTAGGGCGTGATAAAAGTGCTAAAAATAACGACCCATAAATAGAATATGACTCTGCTGACTCCGAGGGAGAGATATTGTTAGTTTCTATACATAAACATACTGTTTCTCCAAGTATGAAATCGTTTCTGGAGGAATGTAAGTAGATACTCACTCAAAAAAGGATTCATTTTATATCCTTCAGCTTGTGTCCATGGGAAATGATGAATATTATTTGAATATATGTTCTCGACTTGTAGACCTAATAAAAGAATTTGGCCTCGACAAGTGTACATTTTGTAATTTCGTGCATGTTTTGATTTAATCCTTTTGTACGGGTGTGGGTGTAGATGTGGATGGGTGGGGTGGGTGGGTGGGTGGTTTGGTGTAGATGTGGGGGTGGTTTGGTGTAGGTGTGGGTGG
>CABFWO010001467.1:9675-124927 GCA_902155825.1 Timema genevievae | reverse complement strand
GTTTGGTGTAGATGTGGGGGTGGTTTGGTGTAGGTGTGGGTGGTTTGGTGTAGATGTGGGGGTAGTTTGGTGTAGATGTGGGGGTGGTTTGTTGTGGGTGTGGGTGGGTGTAGATGTGAATGTAGGTATAGGGGGCTGGATGGATGGGTTACAGTGCATCTCACTACCCGTTCAGGCCATATGTACATTCACACTAATGAGGTAAGGAGAAAGAAGGTATAACTTTGATGAAATGTACTTGCATATTCGTGTAGAGAGAGTGATAAACCATTCAGGAGAAAATAAACTTCAATATACCATACAAGGACTCAAAACCTGTATCTCCTAGCCACCAGCTATTTAGTCAATTATTGAGGTGATGCCTTAGACCAGACGACACCCGAAGCGGGTTAAAAAATTAGTATAAAACCTCCATGTAGTCAACCCGCAAGCAAGTTATACCGACTGAGCGGCCACCACATGTTGACACAGATAGTGCCAACAGTTGTGGATAGAAGGTGTCATGTAGTCAACACAATGACCCCTCCAGCCATTAATCTCAGTTTTCTAAACCGAAGCCGTAATAGCTCCTTAATTGTTCTTACGAGGCTGAGTTGACCCCGTTCCTGACCCATTTTTTCACAGAAAAAATCTGGAAGCCCAGTGGACCGAACTCATGACCACTGGATCTATAGCCAAAAACTTTGACCACTGGACTATATAGGTGGACTAAAATAATTATTGTATTTTTTTTATTTTCCCCGCATCTTACAATCCGTACAATCCAAATATATTCACCAGTGGGGTAGAAACTAGTAAGTTAGGATTTACATAAAATGTGCCCGCATTTTCCAGTCATAAAAATCAAGTACACAAGCCCTGGAGCTTTTAACTCAGATCTTCCATCACCAGAAATATCAGATTAAATTAAACTGACGCCTATAGTTCTCATACCCATTGATGCAGGTACACCAACATTAAGATACTTACAAATACGTTTTGAGAAAAAGATTACCTCAGTACACGACTTACAAACCAACTTACTCTAGTACAGATCAAATATTATTCACACCCGGCTCTAGCGTGGGGGATTTCCCTTTCTGATGACATGCATAAACTCAAACACAAAAAATCTATTATTTAATTCACCGAAACCGGACCCTTCTTAAACTTGAATACGGCTTCTCTAACCACTTAGCCACGTGGTCCACATTGGAGAGAAATCACCCTTAGTGCCCCTCAGTGTCGGGGGGGCTCCAAATAACCTGACAACCTTAATATTGAGAGAACGGATGAGAGCTTGGCTGTTCGAGGTTAAGTTGCTCTAGAGGTCGTATTCTAAATAAATAAAAAATTAAGAACCTAAGAATAGCAAAACCAAAAGTGCACATCCCTTTTGTTGCCTTTTTTTAAAAAAATAATAACTAAAATGTATATAAAACTATTTTATATTAGATATATGTTTATGCAAAACGCTATTTTAAGGCCAGACTTTTTTATGTATTATTTTAAACTTGATGAAAAAATTGAATTTTTTTTAAAATCTGAACGGCCAAAAGATATTAAACAAAATTTGAGTAAAAACTAAATTTTAATTAAAACATTTTGTTAAGAATATATTCACCAAACAATTATATCTCCAACCATCCCAAATTTGATTACAATAATTTCTTGGGTACTCTATGAGAAATTGATAAATCACTATTTTGAAAGCCAATCGACCAAAAAAAAAATTTTTATTTAGCACCACGTCTTACTACCCGTTCGGGTTATACGCTTAAGTACTAATTACGTTAATGGATTAGGAATTGGAAAGGTTAAATAGAGAAAGTGAACCCGCATTTGCGTGGAGGGAGAGTGGAAAACCATTTAGGAAAAACCACTCCAGTTCACCCGACCGAGATTCGAACCTCGATCTCCCCGTGCTCGACAGTCGAGCTCAACACGACTAGCGCGTTAGCCAACTACGCCACCGAGGCGGGTCAAAAATAATATCAAACTAGTGAAAAATCATACCTTTGATATGATTGGTCGTACGTTCTAGCGGGGGCACAGTGGCGTCCTCATGGAGTTCTGACGACTCTGAACCAGGTGGTTCGACCCTGTTTTATTTTCTATCTGACGTCCCCTTCTCCCCCGCGGTAACAGTCCCCTCCTCTCAGCCATTTCTCTTGGAGTGGAAGCGTCAGAGCCTTACCAGGTCCGTAATTGTTTCTCCAATCCTCTCCTACATACGTTATTTGAGATATGCACCTACAAACGACAACAACGTCTGCTGGATGCTACACAATATATCTTCTCTTAGCGGCGCATGCGCCCCGATATATTTACATAATATCTTCAAACGCACTTAATACTGTAAGGAACACTCGCCCGTTGGATTAAGTAATAGCTTGGCCCATTCTCGAGTACACCCAATATCATATCTGAGGGAACTGCAGGTCTTATGGAGAAAAGCTTTGACTTCATACGCCTCGGTGGCGTAGTTGGCTAACGCGATAGTCGTGTTGAGCTCGACCCCCAAGGACGGGGAGATCGAGGTTCGAATCTCGGTCGGATGAACTGGGGGTGGTTTTTCCTAAATGGTTTTCCGGTCTCCCTCCACGCAAATGTGGCTTCACTTCCTCTAAATTCAACCTTCCCAATCCCTAATCCATTAGTGTAATTAGTACTTAAGCGTATAACCCGAACGGTTAGTAAGACGCGGTGCTAAATATTATTATTATTATTATTACTTTGTCTTCATTCTCTTTCAATCGACTGTTGGCAAATCTTCTCACTCAGTTATGTCGGGAGGTGGTGTTTTTTTTTTTATCTTAAGGCACATTTGACTCCAGGTTCGGTTGCCTTATGTGTAGATTATTGGGATTATTCCCCTAAAGGGAAAGGTACCAGCCGGGAATCGAGCCCGGGACCCCTAGGCTCGTAGTAAGGTGCATTAACCACTACACCACGGGGGCCGCTTCTGTGTTGGGGGTACGAAGGAGCTACTGGGAACCTCCACTAACCAGAGTTGCCAAACTTGTCTTATAGTTGAGGGGAGATTGACCACACAGAACCGAGATAAGGAAAACGTTGTTTCCCAATAGTAACCATGCAGTTCCCTCTGCGATGATATCCAGTATAGGTCACGTGATCCCTATCACCACACTCAAGACAATTCATAAACTTTCGTTAAATTGGTTTCACAATACACTGTTTTCGGCTTAACCCTAAACCGTCCAAGCTCGGGTTTAGACTCTTCTGTGATGAAATCACGCACTTTACGCATCAAGATAGTACAGCTGACCTTTGATCTACCGTCCTATCGTACCTTCTCTGCGTTAGGGTTAGGTCAAACTGACAAGCGTGCGAGCGAGCGAGCCAGACTGGTGGCCAGACTGGCGAGCGAGCGCGTGATTAGCAGATAGCTCTCGTTAGTTGTTGACAAGGAGGCTCCGAATCTTGGCTGAGTGAACTGAGGGTGGTTTTAACAAGTGATTTATTGTTGTGGTTTTCTCATCCTCTCTCCACGCTAATGATGATTCTTATTTGTAAAGGCCTACTTTGATCATATTGAAGTACTTTAACATATCACTTTTACATATATATATATGTATATATAAATATATATATGGTTTATGATCTTACCAATTAAATTAGGCCGTTAGTAGCAAGTGTGCTAAACCTATCGATAGTAATAAAAATGTCAAAATGAGAAGTTTTCCTAGCACTCAATGAACCAACATACAATAATATTGCCTAGCGCCTGTAAACTAGACTGTACCGTGTCAAGCACGCGCGCTCAGTCGCTCCAGTCTGGCCACCTCTCATTACAACCAATGTGCTCTATTTTATATTTTAGTCGCTCGCTCAGTCTGGCCGCCCCCTAAGTAAAAACCCCTCCAGTCCTTGCATCGATTAGGCTGACCCGGTCGACCGTATCTCACCACAACATTCGAACTAGGCTCCTCCATACGACCGTCTCCAAACGCGACTCTCGAAAACATTACGATTTCAACCGTACTCAGAAAACCTCTGTCTTCCAGGTCACGTGGCCAAGACCCACGCACCTGGCGGACACTTCTATAATCTGACCTCTAAAACACCTTCACCTATATATGACGCTATGGTCCGCTACAATGTAAAATTTAAAATAAACTTTTGTATGTATAATAACTCAAATATAAGGATAAAAATTAAAAATAAGTGTTTATAAAAAGGTTTATTGCAATTTTGGAGGGGAGAGTAGAAAGGGGGGTTTACACGATTACGTACTAATTACGCTAATGGTTTTGGTATAAGGAAGGTTGACTGTATAGGAAGTGTACCCACATTTGCGTGGAGATATATAGAGTGGGAAACCATTTTGGGAAAACCACCCTCAATAATGCTTGCAAAGCGTAGGTACTTATGAGACATAAAAGCTTACACAGCTACTCTTAAACAAGCTTTAATAGACCATCTATTTTTAAAATGTAATACCTAAAGCTCTTTGGGTCACAGAAGCAATAGTTATTTGATCCCAAAACAGAAATTTTAATTTTTAAAGAAACATTTAAAAAAACACAAATGTACTAAAATGATTTATATTTAAGAACACACATGTTTATAAAAGATAAAACATAAATATCAAGTACTGTTTACTTATAGTAGGCCTAATGAGAGATTGACTCTTTGTTTTTTATTAGTCTGTAAATATCGGGTTCAATGTTGGACACTCCATATGTTTATCAGTTAAATGGAAACAACCTCTTGGTTTGATCTGTTTCATGGAAGAAAATGAATGTTCACATAAGTAAGTGGTTCCAAAAAAATGTTTACTTTTTTTAGAGCTTTCTTTCCCTTAGGCAAGTGATTTTTATAAAAATCCAATAGAAAAACTTCTGAAAATTTTGTCTTCAGTTCAGAGTTACATCAATTAGCTCTATTTGGAAATCGGGTGATTAAAAACTCAAAAATTGTATATTTTTTTTTCGGGGATTCCCGAACTAACTTTTAAATTATGTCATTCTCTCGCGGGTCGCATAAAGTGAGGTCAAGGACCGCATGCAGCCCGCGGGCCGTGGGTTTTGCGAATTTGGTTTAAATCTTCACTCTAGTGTTGGATTGGATTACTGGGGACTAAGAGATTTGGGATAAAATCCCAATTGGGTGTATTAAGGGTGTCTATTCCTAAATATTTTCCCACTCTCCTTCCACGCAAATTCGGGTACGCTACCTCTAAATTTTTATCTTTATCGTCCCTATTCCCTTAGAGTTATTAAATGCATGCGTGGAACTCAAACGGGTACTAAGACGCTGTGGAAAAGAAAAAAAAAAAAGTCTGTTGCGTCGGAGGAATGACTTCACAGCGTATCGGGGATCATCGTGAAAAAAGGCAGTTGGTCCAGAGCCACTGGATAATCTCTCAGCCAGGTTCGGCCCTGAATAGGGTCCCTGTCAGGGTGCATATTGTCCCTCCACAAGCCCTGAGGAAGATATATGTCTCTAGAAGTTGCACCTTCTTCCAGGACAGGAGCCACTAATATGTCTTCGCCCAGTAGAAACTCTGCAACAGACCACATCACGTCAGTTTATTTTAGCATCCGTTCCAGTTATACGCTTATGTACTAATTACGCTAGTGGTTTCATGGATTAGGAAGGCTATATTTAGAGGAACCGTACCCGCATTTGCGTTGAGAAAGAGAGTGGATTTTTTTTTTTATAAACCACCCTATTACGAATGGTGGCTCGTTCTAGGATGACGTCAGAGTACTCCGCGTGGAGAGCGGTGAACTTCCGGGAGATCGTCACTGTCTAGCGAGGGGGGGTAAAAAAGTAAATCAAGAATGGGTTAAGAGTTATTTGCTAGTGTCGGTGACTTAAATTATATAATCTACGAAAGATCAAGAGGAGGTTATTTGCTTCGGTGGGCGCATGATATAAGGCGTCACCCTCGTGTTAGACTAGACTGTAGATGACAGGGTGATCAGGGTTCGAATCCCGGTTGGGCGTACTGGGGGTGGTTCGAACCTCGATCTCTATGTCATCGGCAATCTAGTATATTGCGATAGTAGCGCGTTAGACCATGCGACCACCGAAGTGGGTACCACGTCAGTTGATACATTGGCTAGGATCCTTCGAAGTGTGCAGGATAGTCCTTCCCTTGTGTTGAAAGATATCCTGCCTTTATGTATAACAGGAGTCGCTAGGATGTCCTCAGCTACCAGAAACTCTTCTAACAAAACCACAACACGCCAGTTGAGACATTGTCTAGGGTCCTTCTAAGTGTCCTTTCCTCGTCGAAGTGTCAGAGGTCCTTTATGTTCTGACCCCATTTGGTGTTAAGAACAGAGTATAATGTCAGATGTGTTCAAAGTCTCTGAGATTAACGAGAAAAAGAGAGGGCTAGACATTTATAAAAATAAATCGTATTACTCCAGAAGGAATTCACAGCACACGAGAGGGTGCATAGTACCATTATTGTATTTTAACATTTTTTTAAAAATAATTTACAGTTCTCTAGGATATTGTATTTGAAAAGTTCCTATGGGATGGTTTATCTGTCCCTAAGGCTGTTTTGGCACGCATTATTCGTCCCTTGATCGTAGGTGGCAGGCATTATTCGTCCTTTGGCCTGAGAAGGTGCGCGTTATTGGTCCCTTGGGATAAGATGACACGCGTTATTCCTCTCTTTCGATGAGATGGTACGTGTTATTCATGTAATGGGATGATATGACACGTGTTATTTGTCCAGATGAATGAAATTGAATGCATTATGTTTACCTTAGTCTGAGATGGCACGCGTTATTTGTCCATATGACTGAGATACAAAGCATAATGTTTACCTTAGTTTGAGATGGAACGCATTATTTGTCCATCTGTATGATATGGCATCCGTTATTTGTCCCTTGGGCTGAGATGACCCACGTTATTCGTCTATTGATATTAGGTGGCACGCATTGTTTGTCCATCTGGATGAGATGGCATGAGCTATTTGCAACTTGGGATAAGATGACACGCGTTATTCCTCTGGATGAGATGGTACGTGTTATTCATGTATTGGGTTGATATGGCACGCGTTATTTGTACATATGAACGATATTGAAAACACTATGTTTACCTTAATTTGAGATGGCACGCATTATTTGTCCATCTGGTTGGGATGGCATGCGTTATTTGAACCTTGGCCCGAGATGATACACGTTATTTACCCCCCCTGGATGAGGTGGATCGCTTTATTTATACACAGGACGTGGTGTCTCGCAAACCAGGCCTTTAGACCACGCGCGGGTTTCCAAAATGTCCCCCTTACCGGAATCCTACTACATAAATGTAAGTGGCCATATTTTTGCGTGGGAGGGAAAGAAATTCGGGCTCTTGTTCGGATCGACCCGCGAGCCTCGTCTGTAACCATCGTAACCGTGGTTCACGACATTGATCCGCCGCGCGACAGAAAGCAGCACCTTCCAGTCACCAACAGTATCACGTGGGAAGTTCCTTTCCACACCTTTCCACCGTCTTTCTGTCAGCCGGGGAGAGGTAAATAATAATAATAATAATAATAATAATATTTAGCACCGCGTCTTACTACCCGTTCGGGTTTATACGCTTAAGTACTAATTACGCTAATGGATTAGGAAATGGGAGGGTTGAATTTAGAGGAAGTGAACCCGCATTTGCGTGGAAGGAGATTGGAAAACCAATTAGGAAAAACCACCCCCAGTTCACCCGACCGGGATTCTAACCTCGATCTCCCCGTCCTCGGCGGTCGAGCTCAACACGACTAGCGCGTTAACTACGCCACCGAGGCGGGTGGGAAGAGGTAAAGAGATTTTAATGTATCGAGGCTCCCTTACGGCAAGCCCCCAACACGTGATTTATCCCTATCATAGCCCTCAGGTTGTTCCGTCCAACTTTCATCTAACAGCTAGAAAAGTTACTTGATCTATTTTCATGCATTCATACGTCAAGCCATGTTATCTTAAAGTATCCCTTTTGATAGGATACTATTAATACCTATCAACTTTGGCTGCAAAATTTTGTATTTTATAAAAAGCTCTTTCTAATAAAGTTGGACTGTTTTAGTGTGTTTTTTTAGCACCACGTCTTACTGCCCGTCCGGGCTATACGCTTATGTACTTATTTCGCTAAGGATTTTAGAGCCTGTAAAGGTTAGATTTATAAAAAAGTGACCCGCCTCGGTGGCGTAGTTGGCTAACGCGCTAGTCGTGTTGAGCCCGATCATCGAGGACGGGGAGATCGAGGTTCGAATCTCGGTCGGGTGAACTGGGGGTGGTTTTTCCTAAATGGTTTTCCACTCTCCTTACACGCAAATGCGGGTTCACTTCCTANTTCCAGGACAGGAGCCACTAATATGTCTTCGCCCAGTAGAAACTCTGCAACAGACCACATCACGTCAGTTTATTTTAGCATCCGTTCCAGTTATACGCTTATGTACTAATTACGCTAGTGGTTTCATGGATTAGGAAGGCTATATTTAGAGGAACCGTACCCGCATTTGCGTTGAGAAAGAGAGTGGATTTTTTTTTTTATAAACCACCCTATTACGAATGGTGGCTCGTTCTAGGATGACGTCAGAGTACTCCGCGTGGAGAGCGGTGAACTTCCGGGAGATCGTCACTGTCTAGCGAGGGGGGGTAGGAAAGTAAATCAAGAATGGGTTAAGAGTTATTTGCTAGTGTCGGTGACTTAAATTATATAATCTACGAAAGATCAAGAGGTTATTTGCTTCGGTGGGCGCATGGCTAAGGCGTCACCCTCGTGTTAGACTAGACTGTAGATGACAGGGTGATCGGGGTTCGAGTCCCGGTTGGGTGTACTGGGGGTGGTTTTTCCAAAATAGTTACCATTCTTCCTCCACTCTAATGCGGATACACTTCCTTTAAATTCAACCTTACTCCTCCCTAGCAATTAGCATAATTAGTACACAAGCGTATAGCCCGTGTGGTTAGTAATACGCGGTGCTTAAAAAACTAACCAAACCCTGTTGACCATGGGAATTATTCTCCTTTCAAGAAAAGTCTCCCGGAATCGAAGACGGGACCTCTAAGTTAGCGGCCATTGGTTCTGACTACTGTACAACGAGGTTGGTTGGTTTTAAATAAATATTCCAATAGTCACTTCTAGATACACATTGGAAAATCATATTGTAGTGATGAAAACCACCCTTAATTTTCCTTATTATCCCCCACCATATCAGATTAAGCTATTATTATTATTATTATTATTATCACCACGTCTTACTATCCGTTCGGGTTATACGCACTTACACTAATGTGTAACGGTAGGGTGATTGTGAGATGAAATGGAAGACCTACAGTTTAACGTGGGATCCGAACCACGGCGGAGGCCTGGCATTCCTCACATTCACAAGTTTTTATTAATTCGCCTCTTGTCAGAGGTGAAAGAAGGGTTTGGCAATCATATAAATCTGTGCTGGAACCGAGGATTGAACCCCGGACCCCCAGCACAAAAGTCTGACACCTTACCCCTAGACCACCAGGTCACTGATTAAGCTGTTAGACCTTGTTTTAATAATTCCTATGAAAAAATATAGAGGAGTTGAATTCACTCTTTCTCTAATCCGATTCTTCAACTTACCTACGAATCTCGAAACCAAATTTTAGGAAGGGGATTTTTTTTCTTATTTGTATTATATTTGGTTCTCACTAAGCTGTAAATTTATGGTCCGGGGTCTGGTTGTTTTGTTTTTACAATAATTTTGTAGGTGTAAGCCACTGGTAATCACCATTATAGTTCCAATAAAAATAATTCGGATTCATAAATTGGAGAAAAAATGTCGGACCATGAATCTGAAATTTATTTTTAATCCTCGAATATCCTTTTAAAGTACGCGAGACCGTAATGAGGACTATACTACAAAGATTTGAATTAATATATGTACGCAAACAAAATAAATAAATAATAAATTCGGTCCTAAGATTACCCACGTTTAGTTCCTACTTCAGTCAGAATAAGTTCTTGTTGAAATGTTGAGCGAAATAAAAGTGCACCCCGACTGCTTTAAAATTATATAAACATATATTTTCATCACCGCGTCTTACTACCCGCTCTGGTTGTACGCAAATATAATCACTACAATAGAGTATGGATCATGAAGGAATCCTTTTAGAGGTAATCTACATACATTTGCGTGGAAGGAGAGTGAGAAACCATTTAGAAAAAAAAAACACCTTTGATAGACTCAACTAGGGTTCGAACTCCGAGCTTCCCATCTACAGCAGGCCAGTCTAACACAAATGTGATGCCTTATTCCGTTCGTCACCTGAAGCGGGTGCCTTTAGGCACGAGGCAAAATGCCGTGCCAGTTATCGCCTGGTGTAGTTTGACGATTATGGGTATTTCAAAGATAAGAATACCAGTCGAATGTGTGGAAGTGATGCTTCCTAAACGGTTCCCCACTCTGCTTCCCAGTAAATGCGGATACGCTTCCTTTATAGTCTACCTACCTCATCCCTAGCCCATTAGTATTGATGTGCGGATAGCTCAGAGGTGCAGTAATAAGTAAAGTACTTAGAAAAAAACTAAATTTACATAATTTATTTTAGCACCATGTCTTCCTGCTCGTTCGGAATACACGCATTTACACTAATTACCCTAATATTTTAAGGATGGTGAAGGTTAAATATAGAGGAAGTGTACCAGCATTTTCACGATATTTTAACCCCAAACTCCCCGCCACCGGCAGTCTAGTATATTGAGACAGTTACGCCCTAAACCGCGCGGTCCCCGAAGTAGATTCTTCACTATTCTATTATGACAAATTATTTAAGATGAAAAATAAAAATATTTGAACCTTTTGTCGCTTACCTCTTCGTCGAAGTCCCAAGGCACAAAGGAAAACTGCAAAGCCGGCATGAGCGCATTAGCTTCAAGCCATCTGATGAACAGCTCTTTGGTCGGCACGCTGTCTCCATAGCCATTTCCACCGATCATGTCGGGCAGTATAAAAGGATAACCAGCCATGTTCATCACTAACAATGTCGTCACAAGAGTCTTCAAACCATTATCCCAACCCCAGTTGGTGTCTTTGTCCAGCATCCTCAAGAAAATCGGTAACCGGTTGGTCCTTCTAGCCGAACGCACCTCTATCTGTCCCCCAAACTGCGACACCGTCTCCACGTATTTCGTCGTGAAAATACTCGGATTGAGATCGAGGGAAGCGTTCAAGACCGGAAGCTGCGGCATGAAACTGGTCTCCCCGGCGTCGAACTTAAGAGAATCCACCCCACTCAAATCTTGATTGGCCCTGACACGTCCTAACCACCAATCGACCGCGTCAGGGTTTGTGAAGTCTACGATGCCTCCCTGACCTTCCCACCAAGTAGTCTCAGTGTCTCCCTGTGTGTTCTTCACGAAGTAGCCCTTCTCCAAAGCCTCGTTGTGATAAGGCTCACAGTCCAAATTTATAAAAGGTGGTGTCCAAAGAGTGACCCGGAAACCTTTCTCCTTCAGACCATCCGTGAGATTTCTGATATCCGGGAATTTCGTTTTGTTGAAAACTAAAGAACCGAAACATTCCTCCCACATCTCGTCAATCTCCAGCTGGCTGTTATTAAAGCCATTGGATATTATTTGATCACCAAGCTCTCGGACGACATCCTCATCTATATCCTTTTTATACTTGGCCCAGGTAGACCAAATGGGGTGGCGAAACATGCGTTCATCCAGGACCCCACTTGGTTTCCCGATGTAGTTCCCTATGGCATGTTCGTGAGCAGTCCTAGCGTTCCCTAAAGTACACATTGTGTAGCTCAAAGTCAAATTTGGATTAGATGGAGGGTAGGGGTCTATATTTTTAGCGATTAAACACAAGGAGCCATCTCTGTGATTATTTTGATCAACAAATAATGGAACACCGTCATCGACAAAGATATAGAAGCCTTTAGAATTCACCCAATAAGGGTCTGCTAGTCCTTGATTTTCCACCTGCCCAGTGACGTACGGCGCCTCGGTGAAGCTATATTTCTCGAAAGGCCAATACTGTTGTTTTATTTCTGGGCCACCAAACCAGTGGGCCTCTCCCAAGTCGAAGCAGTCTTCGAACTGCTGCAAGTTTCCGCTTGTGTTTGTCGACAACCATTCAACATGCATACATTCTTCGTTTTGACGGAGTAATCTAACTTCGGCGGAATCCCACCGACAACGAATTTCATCTTCTGATGATGAGCACCAAGATGCTACACCTTCTATCCCCACGCCAATTTCTGCGGTAGCAGCTACAGAACCATCTGTTGAGGAAATACAATATTCTTCAGTCTTATCTGTGTGTGTGAAAGGTTTTTTTTATATAGAATACATTAAATGTACACACCTACTCTATGGCAAATATAAATTCAAAAGGTCATCACCACACTTAAAAAATTATGTCACCAATCCCTATCTTGAACCTAAAATGTTCAAGTAATTTAAAACTTGTGCTAACAAACCTTTTCTAAAGTGATACACACTTTTAACCTAAGATGTAGATATATGTTTAACACAGCATCCAACTGGAATCGACCAAAGTTACTGATACACAAGGTGTAGATTATATGGGGGAAAAAAACACCCTTAATGCTCCCACCCAGGATTTAGGTCTAAACTTTAGCCTTTTTCATTAATGGTGACTAAGTGAATTTAACGAATTAAAACATTCAACCGATGCTATATATGGCTAACATTTAAGCTTACTTACTTTCTTTTATTGAATGGAGTATCCAAGCATAGCTTTCATTAGCTTGTGGCAAGACAGTCAAATATTCCACTCTCCCTTGCACCAATGAGTTGAGCATCAAAAGAAGAGCCACTGGGATCAAGAATGAAAGTAAAAAAAATCCACTTTATAACTTGATCAAAGGAAAAATAAGACAAGTAAGTATTTATTCCATGGATCCAAAAAGTAAACATTTAATTTGAGAACATGAAACAAGCCATAACACGAGCAAAAACAAAATACAAATATAATGTTTTAACACAAACTAACAAAAATATATATTTTATGTTTCGTAGTTTTTTAAATGAATACTGTTTGGAGGCTATTACTTATTTTGCAACTAACCATAGTACATTTTTAAATCTCATTTTGGCAATCATAAAAGATCAAAGTACCAATCAATTGCATCACATCATAATAATGGATTGATTAAATTATTTTAGAAGATTGTGAATATTATTGAGGATCATTTCACCTAATCTAGCTTTGTCAAAAAATTTCAAAATTGAGTTGGATATAATTTTAAAAAAATTTAAATTAATAGGCTTGGAAAAAAGCAAACTCCTCTCCCTGTTAATAAGATCTAACATAGTTTATATATAGGTGTTAAGATAAAGCTTGTTGCATTTCAAATTTGTGATTTAATCTGCTTCAGGCAGTCGACGGTGAATATTCACTTACAAAGTGAGTAATAGATCATGTAAATTACATACATAAAATAGTAAATATATTATTCAATTTAAACTTTTATAAGGGAAACATTACAAAGGGAATGATGCCGAAATGTGAAAAGATATTTTAAAAACTATGACAAGGAAATACAAGTCCAATAATTATCTCTTTCTAAAGGGTCATAATTCAATAATATTTACTATCTTATATATGTAATTTTAATAGTATATTTACTAGCTTATATCTGTAATTTTTATAATATATTAATTGTGAACTAGCTAATTGATGTGGATCAAATCACAAATACTGAAAACAACATGATCTAAATTTATAAATGTATTATTTATTTTTTCATTTCAACTTTCCATTTATCTAATTATACTGTCCTTACCAAATTTTAACATGTTTTCTGAAAAAAAAAACTCACATTGTTCATATTCTGATCAAAATAACTTTTATAACCTTTTAGTTTAAACCATTATCTGTTTAAAGTGTGTGGCCTGGTCAGTTTAGTAAAATGCCCCCATCTTCCTATATCCTTCCAACATTCTTCTCCTTTCACTTGCACACTTTGTTATCTGCTCCTCCCAGTTTTTCCTTGGTCACCTTTGCGGTATTTTTCCTACATACTTCCATCTCCATCATTCTCTTAGGTATTCTCTCCTTTTACAACTATACCATCTCAGTCTTGCTTCCTCTACTATCTCATGTACTCTCTGTACCCCCACTCTTTCCCGGATAGCTTCAGTCTTTATCCTATACCTTTCTCAGATCTATTACATCAAACTTTATAGCTTTACTAGGACTTATCCTCTTCCTTGTTTAGTTTTAATCCATGGCTAACATTAAATGCAATTGTGATGTTTAAGTGAGTTATGCTGACCTACAGCTTTTCTCGAGACCAATATTCAATCCTACCGACTAATGTTTGAATATTTATAAAAAAAAATGAATCCAAGGTTTTTATGAATATTCATAAATACTTCCCATACAAAAACACGATTTTATTCCTCCAGATAGAGTATATACTAAAGTAGAGAAAGACAACCAAGAAAAAAAGATGTATAGTCAAAGTTTGGGCAATAATCTGGATCGGTTATGACTTCAAATATCGGTAGCACAAAGTTTATTAAAAAGCCATCTATCATCTAATATAAAAGCTAAAGTTATCAAATATTTCAAAAATAATAACAAGGTTACAGTTGAAGCAAAGTACACATTTGCCAGTTTTGACTTCGACTATGCATTATTAAAGGAGTTCAAATTGCACAGATAATTGATCAAGCAGTATATTCATGTGAGCAAATAAAACTGTGTAGATACAGGGGCCTTTAACATGCCAGAAGAGGATAGTTTTTGCGATTCTCTTAAGTATAAGTTGGACAAATAATTATGATCCAAAAATAGTTTAAGACTATTCTGATGAAAACAATGAATAAAATTATCAACAGTGATTTCAAAAATACAAAATAGTTTTAAACATAAGTTTTTTTTAAATATTCTTTATAAACAAAAAAACAAAGTTTTATATATATGTAGTGCCAACATTTCCGGATAGAGGGTGTTGTGTGGTCAGCACAACAAACCTTATGGCCATTAATATCAGTTTTCTAGATCGAAGCTACTACTTCTTTATTCAAGTAGCTTCTTATTTGTCCTCATGAGAATGATTTGACCCTGTTCCACACCCACTGCTTTACAGTAAACTCTAAGCGCTGGGGTTCAAACCCGGGACTTCTGGATTTGTATCCTGGAACTCTGTCTGACCGCTAGATAACAAATATATGTTGTTAAATTACCTTAGTTTTTTAAACATTATGTAAGCTGTCTTCATTTATATCTTAGTTTTTAAATGACGACAGCTTACATTATGTTTAAAAAACTAAGGTAATTTAACAACATATATTTGTTAACTAGCGGTCAGACAGAGTTCCAGGATACAAATCCAGAAGTCCCGGGTTTGATCCCCAGCGCTTAGAGTTTACTGTAAAGCAGTGGGTGTGGAACAGGGTCAAATCATTCTCATGAGGACAAATAAGAAGCTACTTGAATAAAGAAGTAGTAGCTTCGATCTAGAAAACTGATATTAATGGCCATAAGGTTTGTTGTGCTGACCACACAACACCCTCTATCCGCAAATGTTGTCACTATCTTCTCCAACATGCGGAGGCCACTCAATTGGGATAGCTCGCTTGAGGGCTGATGCCATTGAGTTTTAATTAGTTATATATTATTTATCTATAGCTATTTATTTTAAAAGTAATTTATATTATTTCTAATGTACATATTTTTATTAAAGTACTTCTATGAATAAAAGATACTCAATACACTTAAAACGAAAAAAAAACTGAAATATTTGATGACTTATTTGAAAAAACTAAAACCCCGAAGGAACTTAACATTTTTAGGCAAAGCCAATCTAAAACAAACAGTTGTCAAATTTATGGCAGACCAACTACTAGGCCTACATAGTTGCTTGAAGAGATTTATATTAATTTGTTCTGAATCATTACTAAAATGTTTTAAACAGGATACTAGAAAATTTTATTGTATGTACTGCAGGTGTCTAACTGGTTTTAAAGTGTGTGTGTAAACTTATTGTAGATCTACCAATCTAATCATCTTGGAATAAAATGATTCAATAATGACAAATAAATATAAAGCTATTTATTTATAGTCAAATTAATATGATTGAACAATCTTATTAAAATATACATTTTTAATAAGCAAATAAATATGACTGCATTAGCCCTACCTTTCCCAAAACAAATTATTCCATACATTTTCACCTATATAATAAGACTGATACAAATGAACACAGCAATAAATATTATTAACGCTATTCCATTAAACTATATAATCGGATTATCAACCTTTATCATAAGTGTCAGAGATAGAAAAATAATTGACATTAAATTACAGATAGTTTACAAATTCAAGTAGTGTTTATCAATTTTCAAATTACAATGTTATCATGTTCTTGAAAAATTAAATAACAACCAAGCAAATAATAAATCATTATTAGCACATAAGAAGAGTGGGTGAGAAGAGAACCATTTTAGATGGGATTCTTCAATGTAAAGCCAACTGGATTTGATACATCCTTAGCTTGAACGGTCTTTTGCCTAATGTCATAGAAGGAAATGTTGGGGTAAAAAGTAGCTTAGGAACAAGGAGGATTAAATATTGGATTACTTGAAGGAAAGAAAAAAATTTAGGAAGATGAAGGAGGAGGCAGAGGACAGAGCGCATTGGTGGTCTAAGTTCATTGACAAAAGGAACGGATCTGTCTTAGGACAGAACACCTAATAATAATGATAATAATAATAACACATATAATAAGTATAGATTCAAAATCATATAAACTTAAACAAACACATCTTTTTAGATAAAATTCTGAGAAAGTAATAATGTAGCTATAGAAAAATAGCACTTGGACAGGGATTTTATTCCTGACCATTTGTCTGGCCGCACTATTGACTGATCTATCCGGTTGAATGACACACTGACAAGGATGTTCTGGATATCTAGGTTGATAAAGGGGTCAGTGTGTATAGCTGAATGACCAGGGTTCAAATCTTTGTCCGGGTGCCATTTTTCTATAATTACATATAATATAACTACATGTTCCTTGAACTAGAACAAATAAAATAATAGTTTGAGTCTTTACTTGACCGAAAAGACAGTAGGACCTATACTATTATGATCCAAAGGTCATTAATGGAAAGTAACAAAAACTAGTAAAACTTCTTTAATATAATCATACAAAAAATTAAATTATTTTCAGCTGTCCCTTTTTACAAATAGTATCAATAGTATAAGATATTAATTTTTCATTAATGACCGTAAACAAATATTCTTGTATTTATGGACCTAGCTTCCTGCCATGATTCCATCATAGCTACGCAACCAAAGGGAGGTATCCCGGTCTCTTGGGATTCAGAAAGAGCTTTCCAAAATAGAGTCTTCTATTTAGGGGGTGTGCATCTCCATTTACAACCCCAAAAAGCCAGATGGATGATGAGAAAACACTTGGAAGATTTTGGATGAATTAAAATTTTATTTTTGTACCACATTTGGACTATCCATTTTTTTTAGCGCTGTGTCTTATTAGCGGTCCAGGCTATACGCATATATACTGATTACGCTAATAAGTTAGGGATTATGATGGTTGAATTTTAAAGAAGTGTATCCACATTTGCATAGAGAAAAAGTGGGAAACCAACAGAAAAACCACCCTCAGTACACCCGATCATGCAGCCACTGAAGCAGGTATTTAATTAATGAAGCAGGAATGAAGAAGGAAGAATTTAAAGGAAATGTCCCCCACATTTTTGTGGAAGGAGAGTGAAAAACCATCTAAGAATAAACACCTGGCCCGGATTCTGAACTAGACCGTTCCATCATTGGTAAACCCCGCCCTGGACCAATTTTAGCTTTAATGTGTGAGCCCAACGATTTGGGGACAAATATTTAGTAGACTCTATTAACAAATTTTTGGATTCAGGGAACAGAGAAAAAAACTCTTGTGTTAATCAATTAACTAGCAGGACGTATTTGTTAAGAAGACACCAATGACTCCGGATTATCCACAGAAGAGTGTCGAACCATGACAGCGTTAACAGTAACATTGTCTAATATAAGTTTATATAAAAGTAGGTCAATATTTTAGTCATAAGTGGTAGGTACACAAATTGAGAAATTTGTTTCTTTCAACATCATTATGTGTTAGCTACCACAAGTTATTTTAAAAATACTTATTTAAGTAGAGAAAAATAATATGATACAAAGTCTATAATATGGTTTTTGAAAACCAAATAAATCTTAAAATACAAACATGATGTTAAAATAAAGGGAATTTGATACAAAAAATAATAATTTAAGCCTAAGCCTAAAATGTAGCTTGTTGGTGATATGTCTAATTAATTTGATTATCAAAGCTTTAAAATGAGTATTTTTGTTTAAATTCTTGAACTTTTTAATTTTACAAAAATTATATATTAGGTACAGTGAAATCTCTTAACAGCGGACACCTACTGGGAATTAAAAAAAAGTCTGTTACTAAGAGGTGTCCGTTATATGGAAGAATATAGGCCTAATTCTTGAATACGGTTTAATTTACATGAACCTATATACAGTGAATATTAACTACAACAATGTAATTATTGCTTTGTGCAGTAGGACTATTGTATGGAGGATAATTATGTCTAATTAATAAATAATGTACATAGCTTACTGTACAGATTGCATAGTACACCAAAAAAATATGCAAATGAGATGAAATGTGATTAGTAAGCCTTCTGTAATGTGTATGTTCGCCCGAGCAAAGACAACTGCTGGAACATCCCATCGCTGATGGCTCGCAAGCAATGAGAGTACGAACTTGAAGTACAGTAGTTAATATGACGTCTCAGATTAATTTAGAAACTTTAACTAGAGGAGGAAGGCTAACACTTCACGTGAGCTTTCTGACATTCCTAGTCAAATACAGCACTATATATGGACTGGTGTGTTCTATTTTCATCCGCTGCTTATGGATTGTTATGCATAAATATGAGTCTGTATAAGTGTTCATGTCCATTATTGAGAAAGTCTCTTATTGGCTGTTTCACTCTAAGTGTCTATGTTAGTTTACCAAAGAAACAAACTGTCCGTTACAAAGAAGAATCTGCTATATAGAGGTAGTTGTTAAAGGAGATTTTACTGTAGGCCTACCTTGTCAAATAGTTTAAGCAGTTTATTCAAATGGCTTCATACGTAAAATAACAGGCACACTCGTACACGGAACTACGGCAACTTCTGTGATCACGGCAGAGATGAAATCTGGCGGTGTGACGTCATAAGCAAGGTGAATGACTCCAACAGATGTGGGGTCTTCAATCAATTCATTGAGGCCAAATGAATCTGTGAGCGCTCTTTCGCAGCATTTGTGTGTTTCACAGCAGACAAGAACAGGAACATTGTACGCATTAGCGAGTAGTGCGATTTGTGACGTGCCGGCACGAGCCATCACGGAGCCGTTGGCAAGAAGAGCGTGAGCTCCTAGAAGTACTTTGGTTGCCTCACCCATCACCAAACTAGCAGCTGAAATAATAGCATAAGAACATTTGAGTCCTAACTTTACAAGTCTCCTCAATAGCTCTTTCCCTTCCCTCCACGCCCAATCATCCATCACTACAACGCGGAACTTGATTCCTCTCTCGCTGGCCTCTTCAAGTGTCCTCTGAATTGAAGACGAGCATCCATAGACAATGACTACATCTTTATCAACAATTTTCTTCTGCATTGTGTTACATATAGCCTGCTGGGCCATTTCAATCTGCTCCAAAATATAAGTTTCAATGGCTTGGTTTAAGCGGCCTTTGGCTTCAGCGTCAGATTTTTCATCGGTCAATTGCATGAGTTGCCATTTCAGGTGTCGCAGAGCATTATTCATGGAAACTGATACGGGTCGACATTGATGCAGGAATTCCATCGACAAGTGCAATGTGTCTTCCAGGCCGTGGGAGAATTTTTTTTGCGGTGGGGTGTTATAATCTTTAATTACTTGTTTCATTGCATGAAGAAAGGCTAAGCAGCGAGCATTTGAACCTACAATGACCCTGTCCATGTATTGCGAGCCCAGGTTGACAACAGCTGGATGAAGATCTTGGGAGTTTACTGTTATAGTTGCTTTCTTCCGATGAAGATGAGTAAACAATTTCATTTTACGATGAGCTGATGCTTTCTTTGCTAGTACATTTTTATGCTTTACATCCTCTACTATTTTAACTTCTTTCTTCACAGGATGTACAGCCTTATTTGTCTCGCCTGCAGCCTTAGGGTCTTTTTTCGCCTGAGTTTTAATTGGTCTTTTCACCTCTTTTTTAGCTTGAACTTCTTTAGCTGGTTCTGTTTTGCCATCTTTTTTCACATTTTCCACAAATTTACCTTCCCTAACTGTCGATGGCTTATTCTCTTTCTTCACTTTTTCCTCCCCACCTAACTCTTTGGTTGTTGATTTACTTTCTTTTTTCTTGTTTTCCACATCTTTGTCTAAGTCAGTTTTATTTTGAGAGTCGCCCTCTTGCTTGTTTGAAATGATGGAGGCAGATGATTCACCCTGCTGTTTCGACTTTGCCTGCTGCACCCTTGCTTTCTTCTGAGCCTTTTTTTCTGCTCGATGATCAGCCTTTGCTTTTTGTAACATAGCCTTGTCGACAACATCTGATGTGTCAACGGCATCTGACATTTTGAGATTAGATTGAAAAATGTATTAGTTAAGTTTATTACTACTGGTAGGCCTATTTATACCGAGTTCTTGAAGTGAATTATTAATTTAATATTTCAACAGATAGGAGAGTGTTTACTGGAAAATATTTGAATGTTGATCTTGGCCATATTCTTTGGGTTGGAAAGTATTTCAGACAACTGTAACAAATAAAATAAATCAATTTGCAAATAAAACTTTTAAAGTATGAGTCAAATATATATATATATATATATATACACACACACACAAAGCTAGTGCAAATATTAGTGCTCAGTTATCTTACTAATATTATAAATGAGAAAGTTTGTGTGTTTGAATGTTTGTTATTCAATCACGCCAAAATTACTAAACGGATTTGAATGAAACTTGGTCCGTAGGTAGAGTATGTCCTGGAATAACATATAGGACTATTCCAAACCTTTGATTTTACAAAACTAATGTTTAAGTCGGGCTAAGCCACGACTGGTAACAGCTAATGTTTTCTTAAAACTAAAAAAAAAAGGCATTCAGATCACCCTACAAAAACATAAAACATTATAACAGTGTTTTCTGATTTATAAATTTAAAATAAACTAACCTAGGCCTGTATGTTAGACAATTTAAAAATAACAAGAAAAGTAGGTCCTACTTTTCAGTTATGGAAATGTATAAATATATTACAGTAGAAAATGGCAAGCCTTGATACATCCATTGTATGTTGTAGAATGTCTCTGGTGGAGGCTTTGTTCACTAAAAATTAAAAAATTGAGAAATAGCTGGTAGATGGCTCCACAGCCTAGGTGGTCAAACTGTTAAATATTATCAAAGGTACAACATCTCCCTCAAAATTATAAATATCTAGCTTAAATTTAGTTTAATTTTGTTTGTATAACAAATTCTGGTGCTTTAAATTCTCGTATCTTTCTTGATATTCCTTTTAAAGATGTCTCGTTTAAGTGTAAAGTCAACTAAGTTCTTGGGGATTGAGTCAATTGTAGGCTACATTATTGTCATTGATACATTTAATTTAATAAATTCAAATAAATCAAATATTGTATTGTGATTTCGTTTATATAGTTAGTGCTTGTAACATTAATCTTTCTTAAACTTAGTTTTGAAGATTTCTTGTTTTGAATTAAACTAAGTCTGTGGGGATAGATTACCAGGTATTTATCAGTGTGACCAACTTCAATGTGATTTATTTAAATGATTTGCTTTATTTGTGGTCTTAAATACTGTCTACAGCCTTGTGTGGTTATGCTGGAACCACATTCACTCGCTGAAAAGACGCTCATTTAATTGACTACACAGTTGTATGTTCGCCAAAACCTTTGTTTGGTTTTCCTTTGTAAATAATTAAATTGTTGTATTGAATAAAATATTAATGTTTCACTGAATCATTATCTTGATTCTTATTGTGGTAAAAGGTATTACCCCAAGAATGGAAGGAAGGTAGCTTATTATTATATTCATTTTCAAAAAAGGGGTATGTACCCAAGAGATGAATATGAGGTCTCTATCTCTCTACTGCCAACATGCTATAAAATCTTATCTTACATAATTCTAATTAGATTGATTCTATATGCAGAGGAAATAAATGAGGATTATCAGTGTGAATTTTGAAGAAATAGATCAACAACGAATCAGATTTTTACTATTCGGCAAATATTAAGAAAAAAAGTGGGAATACAACATGATGGTTGTTCAATTATATATTGATTTTGAAAAGGCCTACAATTCAGTAACAAGAAATAAATTATTTTAGATTTTAGTTAAGTTTGGGATACCCAAAAAACTTGTCAAGCTAATTTAGGTAGCCTATGTTTGACTGCTACACATGGTGGAGTACAATTTGGATGTCACTTATCAGATACTTTCAAAATACATGATGGGTTGAAACAAGGAGATGCACTTTCCCTGTTACTATTTAATCTAGCCTTAAAGTATGTTATTAGGACAATGCAATAGAGTAGGGAAGGGTTGACATTAAACAGTACAGTCGAGCTATTATGAAATGCAAATTGTTTAGCTTTGTTGGGCAATAGTAAGGAAGTTGTTGCAAGAAATGCAGAAATGTTACTGGAGGCTAATGAGGAAATAGGGTTAGAAGTGAACGATCACACAAAGAACACAGATTGGGGAATGATGATTTTGATATTACTGCGAACAACGTATAATTTGATAGGGTTAAAGAGTTTAGCTATTTAGTAACAATTTTAACTAGTAATAACATTATTAGATTGGAGATTAGGAAAGGAATACAATTGGAAAACGCATGCTATTACTGTGTCAGTAAGTTGTTGACATCTCGCATGGTGTTTCCTGGAAGGTAAAACCAAGAATGAACAAAACAATAAGTTGTTCTCTATGGGTGTGAAACGTAGTCTCTTACCTTGCATGACGAAAACCAATTAAGGTTTTTAAAAACAAGGTAGGTAGCCAACTTAGGAATAAAGATGGTCCAAAAAGGGATAGGGCTACTGGGGAGTGGATGAGGTTACATAACGATGAGTTACATACCCAATACTCATCACAAGACATTGTTAGGAAAATCAAGTCTTCTTGTAGATTATGGGGTGGGCAGAACATGCAGTGCAAATGAGAGATTCTAGAACCTTGTTCAGGTTACTACTGGCAAACCTAATGGAAGAGAGATAAGTGGATGGGAGGATAACATGAGAATGGTCCTGAAAGAGATAGGTTGNGGGGGGGGGGGCTGGATAGAATTAGCTCAAGATAGGGATAAGTGGCGTGCTTTTGTAAGTGGAGCAATGAACTTTCGAGTGCCAGAGAGTAAAATTAGCCTAAGTAAGTCAAATTATGAGAAACTTAATGTTTCCTACCACTTATATAAACAACAATATAAGCAAATTTCCAATAGTAGCAAAACAGATGTAAAAAAAAATCTAAATCATTAAGAAAAATCTTAGAAAAGTCCCCTAATACTATTTTTAAGCACAGTCCAAGGTATATAGTTAATCCAAATTTGTATATATTCACACATGAAAGGGAAGGTTAAGTTAGGATATTTTTATTTATTCACATATAAAAGGTTAGCTTAAGATTGGTTGGATTTTTCTTCATGTTTAAAACATTAGTCTAAAAGTATTGGGCACCAAAAGATATTATTATATGCTAAAATGTTTCCTAGCCACTTGAGATGTTTGACAATTTACTCATGTGCATTTGAGTTGTTTGATAATCTGCTCATGCACAGGTGAGATCCGTGAAGATCTACATTTGATATTTTCGTTAGAAGTCGTTCAAAGTTTTTTTAATAAAGAAAATAAAACCATAATCACTCATTTACAAGAATTAGGTTTGTTATTTAAAAAAATAAAACTGTAGTAGGTACTTGTAAACGCTTAAAGCATATTAATAAGTATGTTAAACCACCAATAGAGATAATCTACAATGTATGAACTGACAAAAGTTTCATTAACACAAGGAAATTATTTCAATCATGCTTAACAATACGTGGGCCTACGTGGCTATATTATTATGGTTTTGCTTTTTCTAACAAGCAATTCGTGCTGTGATTAAATTACAGTAGGCCTATCTAATATATCCAGAGCTTTGGTTATTCAATTGTCTAGATATTTCAATTATATTTATTTATGAAAGTTTCTTGGCGGAAAATTATTGGATGAAATAGTAGAGCGTTATATTTAGGCCTACTATTATTATTATTTTCGATTTAGTTTTTTTCACATTGTTTATTTTGTTATAATCAGAAATGTTCTTATGTTGTTATAAGTGATAGAAAACATTAAGTTTCTAACAATTTGACACAGAAAAATAAATCCCACCCTTGACTCATATCCCCAAGTACCTAGGCCCTATATAGAATTATTTTACAATGCTAATTTTGTATTCACTGGAGATTTATCTTGTTTTTGTGTATATGAAGAGTAAAAAATATTAAAATTTTCATAGTATGACATCGTAAAAAATTAAGGAAGTCAGCCCTATTTGCATACTATTCCTGTTGCGAGTATTGATTAATCTAAATTTGGTGTTTGTAGTTAGTAGAGCTACTATAGAAAAAACAAACATGTAAATTCATAGTCAAAGAGGAAATAAATATAGTTGCTATATTATTATGACCGATTTCTTCTGAAATTCTATATAAAACCTTCTAAGAGCTGATGTGAATTCTGAATTAATTTTTATGGTCGTAATGGTTAAGCCTTTGTTAAATTTTTATAAGTATAATAAACCTCTAAGTAACCAAATATATCAGCTATCATTAACTTAAAGTTATTATTAGACAACATGGTAATACACACATCTATATTGGAGAGATAGAGCAATATGGTTAGTGCAAGAAATTGCATCATGTCCCCTTTTCGGTTTATTTCAAGGTTTAAATCTAAATTATATTATAAATAAGGATGAATTCCATACTAACCATATGGAAACCAAAATCTCAATAGCAAGAAACAGAGTTCTATGTCAATCAAGAAAATGAATTGTATTTAAATAACCATAATTTTCTATTTTTGTTATTATTGAAGCTTCCACCTTTGAGCTTACAGGTTAACCAACCCTATTAATATTTATCTACAAACTACCCATATAATACAACTGGATGGACATATGTGGATGAAATTCTCGAGCTATCGTCACAAAACTATTGTATAAGAAAGAAGGAAATCTTAGGGTATTTCTTTCTCTTTTACACACACAAGGCAATGTGGCATTTTGACATCGCTCACTAATTTGATTGAATATATTAGATACATCAATATATTATAAGTTAAATTAAATAAATGTGTTAAAAGGTTTGAAGAAAATAACAAAGTTCAAAACTCGTGAGTTTTTTCTTTAAATAAGTTGATGTAGAATAATAATTATTAATTGTAGGCCTATACTATGATTTTTTAAGGAAGCTCGTTTAGAAGGCTTGTTCTCGTAACAGAATCCTAGATAGTGTAACGGGCTACGCTCATTTAGCCCGTACATACAATGAAAACAATAATTTGCCATACATAAGTAAAGGAAAATGAAAATAAATTACAGTTTATTAACTCACTGTGTGATTGTTCCATACTGGGTCACTTGAATCCTGCCCGACTAGACGACCGAATAGAACTAGTGGACGCGGCAAGAACACCTTGTCAACTGGGCCAGCACTTTGATATTGAAAGTCTGTTCTGTGATTCCTTGGACTGTGACCAACTGAAGCTTTATTCTGGGCTATTCTATTCTGTTCGAGAACCCCCCCTTCCCCACACCCACTTCTTAGACGTCAGAATCATTTCGTATATAATGCAGCGCCTCTCGTATTATTTTTGTCCAGGGGCTTGGGAATTACGTCATCGACCCTGGAGGGTGCCACCGATGCCCCAAAGCCCTGCTCGGATAAGCGAGATGTGACAAGCGTGGTTTGGGAGGCTCTCACACAGCCCCCCATAGAGTAGTGTCTCCGCACGTAGCTCTAAAAACCTCTTAGTCGGTTCCCAAAATTTTTCTTTTTCCTCAAATAATATTAATTAATAATATGCTTTTTGTTTGTTTCAGTTAACTTCGCGAAATGCGACAACCCGTCTGAGAATTACCCGAAAACCACACGGTGTGACCAATTGTTCGGTACGTGTTGGAATTTGCTCCTGTGCACCCCTTCAGGGTGCATTAGAGCATGTTTTATGAGTCTGAGTCTATTTTTGTATTTAATTTCAACAACTTAGCTCACGAGCATCCAGTTTGAGATTGGAGGCTTCAGTTCAACGTAACCTTCAAGTAGGCCTAGTGGTCAAGTGAATGTTGCATCGGTCTCACCACTTGGCGCAGATAATATAGGCCCTAATATCTGTTAAAAATTATATCTTTAGTCTTTTACAGACTTGTACTTTTTGATCTTATTCATTTGAGAAGCTTCAATGTAGATTGAATGTAATTGTTACTCTTTGCCAGAGTCTGTTTTGAACAGTGTGTAGTCCTTATTACCACACTTGTTTATTGTTTAACTATGTCCATATGACAATTATTAAATATTTGGGGGACAGTCTGATGCCCTGTTCTATGTCACCATGTCACTAATGCCGGAGATTAGGTTAATCCATGGCGTTACTGTATGACCTGATTGGGTCTTTGACTGTTATCAGTCTTTAAGTTGGCATTATTGTTGTACTTTAGTATGGTGATCACCTCGTGGGTATGCTTCTATTTCAGAGGGGTGGCTTGCTTGGTGTTGTTTATATTTGTCCGGCTCCCTTCAAGCGCCGCTTGACTTTTTAATGTTTAGAAGTTTTCCATTGTTGTAGTCTGTCTCCAGGCTATTGTTAAATGTTAACTATTCTATTGGATGATCAGGCAATACTAATTAGGAATAGGCCTGAAATAGTTTCCTGATGGCCTAGATTCCCTATATCTGTCTTTTTACTATTTGTAAACTAATAGTTCCAGCACTTGGAACATTTCTTTTGTATCATATTACTCCTTTCAGAGTTAGCCAACGCTAGCTAGCTCAGTTAGCAACTATCACTGTAACTCCTTAAATAAGGATTTTTTAGTTTTAGATATTGTTCAACTTCATTATTTGTCCATGCTTATCAGATTTGAGACTTACAGCCAAAAGGCTGGAGTAAGGTTGTGTATTGTTGCTTAATCTTCACTTAATTTGATTCTTCCAATTAGAGTTATGGTAGTTATCTGTTTAACATACTTTCAATCCAAAAATTGTGCATGTTATTCTTTAAGGAGACACACTTTTTCAATCTTCAACCCAACCATTGTTGTCTTGGCTGTATGTCAATTTAAGGTGTCTCACACCAAACACGGCCATTTTGGTAACAATGTTTCATGTTACTTTATTAATGCCTAGCATTAAACAGTGGAAAGGTTAGACTGCTATCATGTCTGTGAATATGTAATAATTCTGTTTTGATAACAATAAACTTATTTGTTAATTTGTATTTCACGCTTATCTTTTGCTTGCCTTAACCTTTCCATTTTAATTTCCTTGTAATTGTAGTCGTCACTTCTACTGACAATAAGGAGTGACACTGCAATAGGATAAAAGACTGCCCAGAAGGGAATTTATTCTTCCGCTCTAAATGAACATCTATCATACCAAAATACTAATATATAATAGGATTTCGATGGGAAATACATAAAGCCTTCCAGATTGAGATTCTTACCAGAATCAGGGTACAGTAGATACAGTACTTCCTATAGGCCTATAACCTAAATTACCATTTGGACATAAGACCTCTACACAAATTATGTCATCCAAACAAAATTAATAAAGTTTTTAGCTAACTTGTTTTATTATAGTTATCGAACTTTCAACATAATATGGTTTCTGAAAGCAATATAAAAGACATGAGCTAACCTTTTTTTTAGTGGTAATATAATAATACTTTCTATAAGCCTTTAGCCTAAATGA
Source organism: Timema genevievae (assembly GCA_902155825.1). Taxonomy (NCBI): domain Eukaryota; kingdom Metazoa; phylum Arthropoda; class Insecta; order Phasmatodea; family Timematidae; genus Timema; species Timema genevievae. Next base: position 96,955 of record CABFWO010001467.1, on the reverse strand, counting down.
TTGTTTGAACTTAGGACAACTATACAAAGTTTGTCATTCAAACAAATTTAGTAAAGTTTTAAGGCAGCTCACGCACTAGCAGCCAAGTCGCAGTGGTTCTTCCACCGTCGCTAACAGAGTGAATGGAGTTTTATTGCACGATATGCACTTGGCCTTGATGGTCAGCGAGCCGCGGCGGCCAATGAGAATAAGAGCAGTGGACATGCTGCCAGTTGTTTACACAGGATGGGCGCACACACCAGCAGCCAACTACACAAAGACGAGTACAATCCGTTCAGTCACTCATCGCTTGTTGAGGAGGCACCACATAGCAGCTACTTTCTCAGAGTTCATTGTGAGATGGACTCTTAAACACTCAGTAAATGGCTCCTGCCTACGCTTGGTTGGTTGCATATTTTTCTGGCCGCGACTTGGCTGCTAGTGCGTGGGCGGCCTGGTTAATGATACAATGCTGTACCACAATAGCAAATTTTCAACATAACATTATCCTCCTTAAGTTGCATATTACTGTGCCATCTCTACGTCAGGGTACAAATAGAGTCCCAAACAACTTTGTTCCAAGCAGAACCCGCTTTCGGTAAAAATGTATTTTACAACTTTGTTCCAGTTCACTTTTTTAATTTCATACCTAAACATCTGCAGGAAGATGTTTAAACCGATTAAATTTATTTGAGAAATTTAACGAGCACTTTCAGAACCGACTGATTATATAAGCATATGACTTGTGAGCTAGATTAAATCTAGAAAAGACACAGCATCCAACCCAGACAGTTAATTCATCACTGTGAAAGTGGAAACTTATATTTCACCAATGATAAAAGTTTCAGCCATCCCAACAATCAAACCAATAGGCAGACACGATACCGACTGAGCTAAGGTGTCAGATTTTTCATCTGTTAAAATAATGAAATTGTTATTAACATCATCTATAAATATATCATACTCTTGGTTGTGAATCAAGAATTATTTATCTTTAAACTAATCACATTTTTTTTATTTGTCATTGGTTTTTAGTGTTAATAACTTTTATGGCTCATTTGTGCATGATTAATTGTGATGTGTATCTAGTTGAATGATATCTTGTATAAACTTTTCTTTCAAAATAAAAATGTGAATTACATTTAAATCTTATTAATCGAATATAATGTGTGTATGAAAAAAGGGATGGATGGAATGTGTAAAGGTGTAGCAAATGCAATTTTTTTCTGCATGTAATTTTTTTAAAAGTTATTTGTTTCAAAGTTAACAAGACGTGTATTATCTGCTTTGGTGAGTGCATGGTCTAAGGTGTCACTCTCGTAAAGACTTGACTACTAAAGACGAAGATATTGGGGGTTCAAATCCCGGTTGGACAGACTGAGGGTGGTTTTTCCACTCTCCTTCTATGCAAATCTGGGTACACTTCCCCCCAAAGTTCAACCTTCCTAACCTAAGATATTAGCATAATTTAGAACATATTCATACAATCCAAACAGGTAGTAAGACACGGTGCTAAAACAAATCAATCATGTATGCTCATTGTAATCGCCAAAATATATCTAGCTGGTGATTTAATTGTTTTCAATTTTGTGATGGATATCTTGTCAGAAAAATTGTTATAAAAAATCTATAAAACTTTAAAAACAACTATCATGAGTCGATTATTTATAAATTGCAAGAGCTGTAGACCTTTGTAAAATACCTTTCAAGAAAATTGTAAGAAAATTTTTGACAAGAGCTTTAGTTTGTTCTGGTTTCGGTTTTTTTTTTTGCACTCGTCTTACTACCTCTACAGGTTAAACACATAAGTACTCATTACACTAATGAGTTAGGAATGAGGACAGTTGAATTTAAAGGTAGTGTACCCACATTTATGTGAAGGGAGAGTGTAATGCTCTTTTGGAAAAACCACCCTCAAGACACCCAACCAAGATTCGAACTCTGATCACCATGTCATCGGCAGTATAAACTAACATGAGAGTGATGCCTTAGATCATGCGGCTACCAAAGCAGGTCGGTTAGTTGTTCAACATCCTGAAGGGACGGTAGAGCTTTTTAGAAAATTAACTATCATTGGGGAGGGAGTAATCACAACGCATAAAAAATATCCAGCTAGAAACTGAACTCAGGTCTTTCAGGTCAGAGTCAAACTTGCTAATGTAAACTTAACTCTCAGTGCTGTGCTATCAATAATCATAGGAGTGTTAGACATAAAACTATTAGTAAAGGAAATTAAAAGTATAAAAAAATAAACTCAATCTCTGTTAATTAAATTTATATTTATTAATGTACAATATTTTCCTTATGTCGTCATTACAGGTATTCTTGCAACATTTAGATATACATTAAGTAACATTTAATAGTTCAATTTTACATTTCTTTGTACAACATATATGACAAACATATCAATACATTAAATTTGCACAAACACACAAATCATTTGTTCTTACACGAGAGTCAATGTTATATGTACCAACATTATGAAAATAGATATAGTAAAGAATTTACTAATTTATAAATATATATATTTACAAATATTTACAGTCTTTAAGTTGTTTGCATAGAACATTTACAAAATATTGACACACTTGTGGTTGAGTGTCAAGTGTGATTCCAGGATGTGTGGCGATTGTTAAAACTGTACGCAGTCCAAATTGATACAAATTTTACTCCTCATGCGTACTTCCCTAGCTACAACCTAACCCAACCTACTCAGCCATAAATCCCAGGATGACCAAAAGAATGCACCGGAGATTGGCGTTACCCCTTATATACTGATTAATTAATTTATAGCTGAAGTTGTTTCTTGAATTACCTAAGTAAACTTGTAAAGTTGTAAGCCATGTGTGGAAAGTTTTTTTTATTTCTTTATTTGAGTTATTTAACGTGCACTTTCTGAACCGGCTGATTATATCAGCACACAAGAATTTATATAAGCGAGAGCAAAAGGGTCTACCGATTTTGCCGGGAAAGGTATTTTCACATACCCTCAATCAACCCTATCACAATCAACATGGGACCAGCTGCTTTACTTCCTTTACGAGGGAAGTTATACTACGGATTTTTATCACTCAAGAAAAATTCGTAAACCCATGAACATTGGGTCCCCGAGGCGAGCACTTTACCTCGAGACCATTGAGGTCGACCGTTGAAAGTAGACGATAAATTCATTAATAAAGAAAATTGGCACAATGTCTCATGGGAAAGTATTTTTTTGGTGATGATTAATGTTGGTGAAATTTTTACTAAATGCACAGTTTTAACTATCAACATGTCACACTGGCTGTGGCAATGGCACACACTCTTATCACTTTGACACTAAGTTACAAGTGAGGCATAGTATTTAACTAAATATAGGCCGAGTACATATAAAAGTATTTTTATATACTCAATTCAATATTCATAAGTTTGTGTTTAAATTATTTTAATATTTTCTGGATACAGATATATCCTAATATAATGGTGTCAAAACTATTATTACTAAACTTTTTTAATTTTCAAATTTTAAGGACATCATCAATAATTTTTTTTAAATATCAAGTCATAAGTATGCTCGTAAAACGTAGCCTAAGCATTCAACCCATCTTTAATGCTCTTAAGATATTATAGTTGCAGTGGCGCCTGTATAAATATTTCCAAGGGGTTAAAGGGGTTAAAATATATTCCCCCACCCACTCACACATAGTTGCATGACTCGAAAAGCTTTTACGAGCACTGCCATTATACTGCCACTGTAAAGATACTAAAAATATAGAAATGGTAAAGCACAGGTTTTTTTCTTCAACCTAAACGCAGCTAGTAAACTTATAAAAATAAAATGTCATACATTTAAAATAAAAAATAGTAAAAATATTTTAAAATATCCTTTAAGTTGAACTAACTTCAAATTATTATATAAAAACCCTACCTACATAAATAGAAACCGAAGGCATCTATGGTCATTACCAGATTGATTTATAATTTTTTTCTACAAAAAGCAGCAATCGACATTAATTTAAAGTGTAGTAATGTGATAGGTTTTATTCGGAAATGCATTGAATGGATGTAGTGACCATATAACACGAATGTGAATCTGGTAGTTGTGAAATGTTTGAAGAAAAAAATTGTAAGACGAGCTATAAGAATAAAGCATTGTTTTATTGTAAGAGAAAACATTTCATCGTTTTAAATTAATTTGGAAATTGGGGGTGGGGGTGCATAAGTGCACCCCTTGCCTGTTACTACAGGCACCCATGACCATGAATAGTTGTACTTCTGATATTAGAAAACACTTATCACAAATATTTGCAATCTTGAGGGGGGTTTACCCGCTCCAACTTCCCTTAAGTACACCACTGGCCTAATACTCTTTTGCCTGATAGAAACTCTTCTTAAATAAACATAAGTAAGACATCTTGCTCACCTTAACTTGTTATCAAATCCCAAACTGACTTTGGCATTTTTTTTATTATTTTATAATGAATTAAACTTAGTTTGAATGCAAGTTCAAAGTGGGAGTTCATTATAAATATTTAAATTATAGTGTTTTGTGGCAAACTTTTTTTTTAGGAAAAGCTATTTCCATGGTTAGCAATGATAGTATCAACATTTGTGGACAGAGGGTGTTATATGGTCAGCATAACAAGCCCTCTGGCTGTTGATCTCAGTTTTATAAACTGGAGCTGCTACTTCTTTATTCAAGTAGCTCTTCATTTTTCCTCGTGAGGCTGTGTTGACCCTGTTCCAGGCCCACTGCTTCACAGATAAATTTTGGAAACGATGAGGATCAAACCTGGGACTTTTGGATCCATAGCCAGGAATTCTCGACTCCTAGACTACAGAGCCAGTCATTGTTATTTCTATACACATATTAGTACAAATTATAAACCTTTATTGTATTAGTCAATCGTTTAAAGCAAGGGTTAGCAACCTTTTTGTGCTACGATCAACTACAAACTTATCAAAGGTCTCACGATCACCCCCATCGTTTCTCTACTCTCTCTCTCTCTCTTTTTCCCCCTCCCCCTCCCCATTACATATTATATTTATTGTTTGGATTCAATCTTTTCTCAAATACTTTTGTCCCAATCTCTCTAGAAAAAAAATGAAAATTTTACAATTTCATATTAAAATATTTAATTTTCTTATAATATAACTGTTTATGACCGACCAAGGTTATTTTGGTTACACTCAAATATTATTTGAAAGTACTTTTAAACTTGCAATTATATAAAGACTCAAAGATAAACTTTTAACAGAGATGATTGACTGAAAATCGACTCATTGGCACAATCAGGATTATGGTTGGATGGGGGAGGAGAGGGTGGGGTGGATCTGGCTATTTGAAACTGTATTTGAGGAAGTAGTTACATTTAAAATTACAAAAGCAACCTAGCAAAAGATATGTTTGAACAAACTATAGACTCGACTTATTGAATAGACAAGTGTTTGTTCTAACTTTCACTTTTTTCTAAATAAAGAATAAACAGCAACAGATCACCAACAAATTCACGATTTCAATTAGTGATTTCATAGCTCAAGAAATCCCAGGAACTATGCCCTATTACACAATGATCATTTATTAGGAGACCAAGAATTATCTTAAAAGATCCAGAAGCCAACCTCCTCAAGTGCTCAGTGATTGGTCACCTGTAGTGTGTGGAAGGTTTGAGAAGCACGGAACCAATACTTGGCCGGTGGACGCTCCGAATAAGAGAGTTACAGAACTTTGAATTTTCTCAAAAGTTTCAAATTTTTTTTTAACTATAGGATGTTGTATAGAGTCCATTTACATTTAGGCCTATTTATAACTTAAATTGGTTTGAATATTATTTTTCAAAATGATGACACAGACATGTCAACATTTTAACAAAGGTGTTCTTTGGGTTCTTTCTTTTCTTAATTTTTTGAGCTGGGGGGCTTGAGCCTCCTTAGCCCTTCCTCCCCCCATGGGTACGCCACTGGATCGACCAGTTGCAAACCCCTGATTTAAGGGAAAATCCCAACTTTTTTTGTTGAAGGTAACAAACTATATTTTACTCTGCATTTCATAAATAAATATTATGAACCTTGAATTGAGTATTTAAATGGTCCAGCTTGTTTACTACATAGATTTGATAACAAGACAAATTAATTTACAAAGTATATTCTTTTTATTAGGCCTGGTACGACACCAAATGTAGCAAAGTCATATGTATTAGAAGCAGCCATGAAAAAATGTACATTTTTCCACATTCACATTAACAGGAGTATATTATGTAAAGTTTTCATTTGAAAAGAATTGTATCACCTGATTGACTTAATTACATAAATGTTCTGCACCTAGTAGATATAGAACATGTCTCTGAAATGGAGGTAATCTATCATTGTATTTGGTTGTCCCATACTATTATTTCTGAGCCGGTTATGTTCCAATAAATTTAAATCCCCTTTACTCGTAAAGGATGACTCTATTATTAGTCATTGAATATGCATCAGGAGTCATGGTGGCTTAGCTGTCGACTTCCTCTAGTCCGGCGATGAGGGCGGGGTTAAAATCTCATTTGGGTGTATTTGAGGGGTTTTATTTTAGCACCATGTCTTACCACCCACTCAGGTTGTACGCCTTGTACTAATTATGCCAATGAGTTAAGGATGAAAAAGATTACATTTAGATTAAGTGTACCAACATTTGCATGGAAGGAGGGTGGGAAACCATTTAGGAAAACCCACCCTTAGTACACCCGGCTGGGATCGAACTCCGATCTCCCGTCATTGGCAGTTTAGTTAATTGTGAGAATGACACCTCATACCTCCTCTAAATTCAATCCTCCCAATTCCTAATCCATTAGCGTAATTAGTACTTAAGCGTATAACCCGAACGGTTAGTAAGACGCGGTGCTAAATATTATTATTATTATTATTATTATTATTATTACTACTTACATAAAAAAGATAACAATGACTAACAGGTCAAAAAGATATTTTCGTCTATTTTGACCATCTTTGAATAAAATTCCAATTCCAAATTCCATTTCCAATACAACTTATTGGCTTGTTCTAGTATCTAACTAAATACTTTTAGCATCAAGCCATTACATTTTTCAAAAGGTTCAGTACCACAAGATTAGTATCTGATTGTTCTTTTTTTCTTTTCATTGATACAGTAGTAAAAACTAAAAATATATTAATAGTTTTATTTCTATAGGGTACAACCTGCTTAAGTGACCGAATAGTTTTAAGGTGTCACTCGTATTAAACTGGCCTGCTGAAGAAGGGGATATCAAGGTTTGAATCCTGGTTGGGTCTACTAAGGGTGGTTTTTCCTAAATGGTTTCCCACTCTCCCTCCAAAATGTGGGTAGAATACCTCTAAAATGCTTCCTTCCTCATCCCTACCTCATTAGAGTAATTATCATAATATGTATGACCTGATAAAGTAGTAAGAAGCGGTGGTATTTCTATAAAAAATAATATATTTCATCATTAAATAAATATGGCAATGAAAATCAACAAATTATAGATGTTCAAAATATAGTTAAAGAAAATTAAAGAAAATGGTTTAACATAGTATAAGCTTGTACATTTCTAGAATGTGTAATTTATTATCAATGCTGTACCATTATTAAACAAAAAAAGAAAAGAAAAAAGGAGGGATTGTTTTTGGATACATTACCTACATTATTTTGGATGGTTTTGGTCATTTAAACACATTCACTTTCGATTAGATCCAACCATTCATTGCTGGCCCCCAATTTCAAATTTTTTACTGAAAAATAAAACGTCAAGGAGTGATTTTTGTTTGGTTGACATTTCTTCATTATCAGCCGCTATCATTCTAGTTAGCACTCCAAGTTCTCTAACCCATTTAAATGCAGAGCATTTGAATACAAAATTTAAATATTTGATAAAACCTTTTCGATATTGAGTTGAAAGTAAGGGTTGCATAGATTATATTTAAGCCTTCAAAGTCTAAACTTAGGCAACACGCAGCAATATAAACATTTACTCAAACCAATCAGTCAACTGATTAATTACCCCCGTTTCTTATAACAATATCACTCTTCTTTCACCCAATTCTTGAGTCTTTCTTTATAATTGACAATTATCAACAGCCATAATAAAAAACTAGGTATGTCTTGACAGAGATCATTCTCAATCACTGGTCTAATTTTTTAGCATGTCTAAGGTGTTCTTCTGTGAATCCTATTTGGGGTCTTAAGAGCCCATCTCTTGGCTGATTAACCAAGAAATTAGACGCACAACTACGCTCAAACCATAAATTGCCTTGGAGTGTAGTTTACGCTTCTTTATTTGAAATCAGCAAAATCAGGATCAGTGAAATATATTTTTTTACATTTTAAAATGATTATTTTTCAATTTTGCTGTTATTTTTTTAAAACACAAGGTAGAACGGTTTCACTGGTCTCAATTTCCAATGTTTTATAAAGAAGAATAAAAAAACTCACCGCAATGTGATTTCTGCTTTAACCTATGTTAGGTGCCATCTGTGAGGGGAGACATTCTCTTAAAGTGAAATTTATTATGCAAGATACAGAGGGATTTCAATTACATTTACTTTATATTATATTTGGAAGAAGTAATAGGAAAGGTGGATAGAAACATATAAAAGTGACGAACACAATATGGCTTTTACATCCCTTTTATATGTTTCTTTCTACCTTTCCTATTACTTCTTCCAAATATAATACAATTACCTCATAAAGCGAAAAGAGGTTTTCCTTATAGAGATAAATTACACTTACTTTGTATCTTCCAGACGTTGGCATCCCTCTGGTGCATTATTCAAAACCAGTATCAATAACAAATGAATGTGTACGACACACTTTAACTAAAATTTGAATAGTGCACAGCTTGTCAAATAAGCTATAAAATCCAAAGTTGAGTTTGCCATTCATTTCAAACCCATCTTGGAATGCTTCTTTTTTGAACATTGAACGCAGTACACAAGGATCAGATATAACAATCTGACACATAAATGTATTTCAAGAAACCTTATGGTCGTAAAGTAGGCTTCAGGAAAGTTTTGATTACAGTCATGCATCGACAAAAGGTAGTACCAATGTTAAAACTGCTGTTCTTAAACCTTCCTTAAGATATAATTTGACTTCAAAATGTTGGCAAGGATCCCACCTAGCTGGGTAACAAGGCCTGCTCCTGACTCGGAGTGCCACCGCTCGACGGCGTTGATGCCGTGGAGTAACCATTGAGGAAATAGGTCACCATCTCACCTTTACCTTTCACCTTGATTGTTCCACGACACGTCAGGGGGTAACCCTTTGCGTGGAGAATTTGATACATTTCTTGAGTGACCTGCAATAATGTGAAATAAATTAGTTTGATAGACCCTCCTCACAAGGATTTGATTGCAAATTCATGTGGAAGTCCAAAATCTTTTACGATATTAGTACATAGAGGCAGTATTGTGGCATTATGGTTTATCTGGACACTTTATGTGCACACACACTAAAATAAAAAATAGTGTGCTTGCCACTTGTGTCTGTCTCCATGTTTGTTGCTCTGTCTTTATCCATGGTACAGCTTAAACAGTTTTATGGAGTGCATTTTAACTTTCTATTTAAATGTTTATATGTAATCCTATATATAGTTAAAGGTAGTTTACAAATGACTGATTTTTGAAAATGCCTTTAAGAAATTTGGTTGAAAATAGCTATTTCAGGGGTGTTTTACATAATAATGGAAATATGTGTTTGATTTCTAAAAGAATATTCATATAAGGGCAGTTTAGTGACTATTGATTTGTGAACATATGAAATTGAGAAAGTATGAAAGTAAAAGGTAGCAATGTTTAAGGCATGTTATAAAAATGGAGGACTAAATGCCTAAGAAATCTCTACAGAGTAAGAAGACAGGTAGAAAACCTTTTAGAAGACCACGGCTGAGATGGATGGACCAAGCGCAGAAGGACATGGAGGCTAAAGGAGAATGCGTGACAGAAGGGGGATAAGCTGGGAGGATGGAAGAGGTTGTGCCAGACGGTCCGCAGAGGCGGAAACATCCAGTAATGATGATTATTATGATGAGAAATTATGTAATACCACTTGTTTATTTAGTCTTATTAGCTATCTTCAGATCATATTTAGACGTAGAAGTATTGAAATATATTTAGTTTATCTATATTTGTATTGCTCAGTGTTTATCTATATTTGTATTATTTAGTGTTTTAATGGAATTTCACTAATGGTAGACAACAGAAATAGTTCTTGGAGTCGCTTTAGTTTTTAAAGTAGAGGTTAGTTTGCCATGCAAACAACAATATAGAGTTTTCTATATCCGTGCTGTAAACAGACCTTGAAAATTGTATGAATTTTCCAAGCCATATTTATAAAAAGTCGATTTTATTTAGATGTGTGTTTAATTGACATTTATACCCGCCCCGTCATTGACAGTCTGGTCTATGTGAGAGTAACACCTTAGACCATGCTGCTACCAAAGCAGGTTAAAAGGCTCTTCCTATGAAAATTGGACTTCACCTCACTGCGTTGGATTCTAATAGAAAAGTGGTGTGATTATACTGTATTATTGTATAGTTTGCTCAATCAATCGAAAGATTGTGCATATATCATTGTTCTTAATAATGTTTAGAATGTATATACCACTAAAGTCAACATTGTATTACATGTCACAATTGAAATTATAATATTGGATCCCACTTCTAGCATCCATGCGACAGCAAAATACCTACACTACAACAGTTCAGTTATTCCTACTGACCATGTACTTTATTGGTTCTAATAACTTTTTTTAGCACCACGCGTCTTAATACTCATTCAGGTTTTACACTTATTTACTAATTACAATTTTATGAACTAGGAAGGTTTATTTAGAAGAGGTGTACCCACATTTGAGTGGAGGGAGAGTGGAAAACCATTTTGGAAAAACTCAGTACACCCAACCAAGGTCAATCACCTCGTCATCGAAAGTATAGTCTAATGCGAGAGTAGCACGTTAGACCATGTGGCCACCGAAGCTGGTAATAACTTTCTCTCACCTGAATTTGATCTATGACTCCTGTAGAGTCCATGCGACTAGCCACATTAACGGCGTTGCCCCAGATGTCGTACTGAGGTTTGCGGGCTCCAATAACACCGGCTACCACTGGACCTATGTTGAGGCCTGAAACATACATAATGTGTGCTATAGTAGAGCAACCCTAGCCAAGAATTTAGTGTTGGGTTGCTAGTGATGAAAATGGCTTGTTAAAAAAAGTGTGGTGCCAACATTTTGATTTACACCAAAGTATCACTGTTGGTAACAGAGTAAACACCAAACTTTATTGCTTGGAAAATTAAGAGAAGTTTCAAGATGGCACACCTGGTCCATCTAGAGCAGTTGTTCTCAATGGGTGTGCCGTGGCACACCAGCGTACTGCGGCACACCAGTGTACTGCAAAATTTGCGACGCTATGTTATTGTTGATGGTAATATAATGGAAAGTACTTTTAATCAATATAAATTTATATAAAAAAAATGTTTAAAAGCATGTAGTTTGTGTATTCCCTCTTCTCTTTTTGTTTAATAAAGGCAACAATGCCGAGCTATTACTATATTTGTGTTTAAATGTGTGTTTGACTATTTATACTATAGTAGATAGAAGAAAGGAAGAAGTCACTTATGTGCATTGGATTCTTTACACATTCTTCCTCTTTCCCACTTATTAGTTTTTTTCTCCCTTTTTATTTATTTTCATCAATTTCCATTATTGTAAAATAAATAAGAGAAAGCTTTAATATATCTATTTTCCTCAATCAAAAACTCGAATAATTTACGAGAAACTTGATCTTGTAGTTTCTTATACAAAGGTTCAGTCCGTGGTTGAGAAGAGGAGGGAGAGAGAGGGAGAGAGAGGGAGAGAGAGAAAGAGAGAGACAGAGACGTGTAGACAACCTCCAAGGTGTACCCTGGGCAACATTGTTCTGTTCCCACAAAGTGGTTAAAAGTCTACATTCATGGCGACTGAGCCAAATATAGCAGCTTTCAAGTTCAAATATGTCATTTGCTTGAATAAAATCACACATTTGTTGTGATCTTCTAGTTCACTAGATTTGACCTCCACCGCTAAGTTCTAAAGTGTAACACACACACACACACACACACACACACACATTTCCTGTTCAACTTAAATAAGGCTTTCTGTTCATGCATATCTTACAACTTACAACTACAACTTACAAGTTCAATGTACCNAAAAAAAAAAAAAAAAAAAAAAAGTTGAAAACCACTGATTTAAGTTAATATATTTTGACAAAATACATGAATATATATAGTGATTTGTGTACCTCAGAGACGTGGTAGGAATCTCACAGATCCTTTTCACACAAATCCTGACAAACTACATTGGTAAAAGTTTTGATTATCAAAAGGTAATTTGGAAGAAAGTGAAGTTATAAAATTTAGAGTCTGAGATCAAAGCTCAGTTGATAGCACATTTGCCTAGCGAGTTTAATAGTTCCAGGTTTGATTCACAGTATGGCCAAAAATGTATCATTGGTAAAATTGGAATTTCCCCTTTCACAATGACGAATAGAGATAATGCATCTAAGAAATGCCGCCATTCGTGTGAGCTTTATAGTCTCGGCCCATAGTCACATGCAATCAAATACACATTAAATACTCCTTTGTTGTCAAAAGGTCATTGTTCCTGGATACAGATCCAAAGGTCCTGAGTTCGATCCGAAGCACTTCCAAATTTTTCTGTGATGCAGTGGGTCTGGAACGGTGTCAACTCAGCTCATCAGGACAATTTGAAATCTACTTGAATAAAGAAGCAGCGGCTCTTTAAGTGTAGTACTACTGTGAATTTTATGCCAGAGCTTTTGTTAGTAATGTATTAGCAAGAGACGGCTTCTCCAATATTAGTACCTGCGCTAGTGTGAGCACTGTTCTACACTACACTAATCTATTTATTATACTATGGATGGATCAGTGGTACTCAAAGTGGTGTCTGCAAACCTTCAAAGGTTTGGGAAGGAATTTGAGAGGCTCCTCAATGCATCAAAGAATAAAATTATTTAGGTTAAAAATTAAATTTGAAAGAAAGTTATTAGTGTGTGTAGTATTATTACAACTAATTAAATCTTACTAAGATATTAAAATTAATAGCCATGTTTTTAAAGACATTACATTTTAGTAAGAAGAGATTTTTAGGCTGGAAACCGTTGATAGTGAGTCTAGTTATATTATTGTACTAGTGATGAATTAATACAATTATGTGTAAGCATTTATTCAATATATTTAATACCAGAAGAAATTGTGAACTTTGGATTGGTATGGGAGGATTTTGAGTTTGAAAAATTATGGGTGAATATGATTTACATAAAATGGTTTCAAAACTTTATACTTATTAAATATTAGGTACAATAGCACTAAGTATTATATTTCATAAGTAAATATATTTTATTTTGCTTTGTATCATATAGAGGGCCTATCATTAAAAATATATTTGTGTTTTATTGAAGTATTACCAATTCTCATCTTGAAGTTGTTAAAGGAGTGTTCGTTGACATTATTTAGTTGTTCCTTGATTCTCAGTGCATAGTCAGCCATGGCAGTCACATGACGGAAACCTTTCAAGTCTGACGTGCTTCTTGTCAACCCTGAAAATAGCATGAAATAAAGCATCATCCACAAAAAGGCAACTAAACTGTTAACTGTCTGTATATTATGTTCTAGAATGTATTTATTTATTTATCTAATGGATTTACTATGTTATATTATATTTGGAAGAATTTACAAGAATGGTGGATAGAAACATATTATAAAAGGCCCAACACAATATGGCTTTTAAAATGAAAAGAAGAACAGTTTAAATTTTATATCGCTGCTAGGGGACAAAGAGATAATGGCCGCCTTTTGAAGAACATCGATTGTTACTGCCCAACACCCCTACCTAGGTTTGATTCTAGACAAATATAATAATAACAGAGTAAAGAAGTAGGCTTGAGAGCTTGTGCCAGAACTAATAAATGATCAAACTTCCTGGAAAATTTTTCCTGTGTTGGCATTATTTTTTTTTTAGTTACACATCCATCACCTTGTTATTTATGATTTATTTCATCCTGGAAGAAATATTATTTTAGGTACAAAACAAGAAGTCACCTACAACAGAAAAATATAGTTAATGTTTTCTTTCTTTTGGTGGTTTGTGGGAGCGAGTTAAATCCAGTGATGATTACATAAAATAAAATAATACAAATATATATTTTAACACCCGTACATTGTATTCCAATACTACATAGATTTCTTGAGGCTTTGAGAATGTACAATTTTTATTAATATTGAAAGAATGCCTGTGTGACAGTTTAACAAAGTTCAACAACTGACCTTTCTATTTCTGTTGGTGATTAGGTAACAAATATCTCTAACATTCACTCCTAATTTTTTCTTAAAAATACGTCTAGATTGCTTTAGGAGTATGAGTTAATAATTTTATAGTTAAAAAAAATGTAAGTATCACCTGATGCTGCCATGTAAGTCGCTCCCGTCGACTTAATTTTCTCCACATATCTGAACCTATGCTCAGAGAGCAACTCATCAAAGTCGGCGATAATCTCGTTGAGTAGTCGAAGACATTCAACACCTTCGTTGTTCCCCTCTAGCTCCACGTAAAACTCGGAGAAGTTAGGAATGGATGCAAACATAACACACACAGACTCACACTGTTCGTGGTACAGTTCCTAGAGAAAATGTTATGATTTGTATAAATACAACTACAAGACTGAACATGCAACTCATTTCATGCAATTCTAAAATTATAGAGTTAAATGAAGAGTCGCCAGTTTCTAAGTTAACCCAAACAAAGTAATAATATTATCATCATGATAACTGACAAGTATTTTAGTTGATATTATTTATTATTATAATTATTTTGATTAATAGTACTCAAGAGTTGTCCAAAACTTATAAAACTTGGATTTTGCAGAATATTTATTAATATCGACTTGACTTTGAAAATAAATTTCAGCATAAATTATATACTGGTCACTTTTGATTCAAATAAAATCATGACATGCAGAAACATCAGTAATATAAACATAATTATTATTTGATGTCTGCAATTTTCAACATTTATTATGTGATCAAATTAGTTGTAATACTTGGCTAGCCTTTTCTTGAAAAATATAACCTTTTGGTAAATGGTTGATATTATTTTGTTTTTCAATAAAGTCTAGTCACAGTTTTTACATCTATGTTTTTATATACATTTGATATAGGTACTTTATAATATTTAGCACTTCCATTTTAAAATAATATTTATAAAAAAATAAATGTAAATTAGATAAGTTATTAGTGACATACTTACTGTACCACTGAGTTTATAAATTATAAAATATGTTTTATAAGTATAAGCATGAAAAATAAACACAGATTTTGACATGTCTTTGACTTTTAAAAGCTACACCTCCCCCCCTTCTTTATCACAGTTTTGTTTAGACTACTAGTAAAGCTTTATTTAAATATGGAAATATGGTTTATGCTTTACAAGATAGCAGATATTTGTTTTATTTTTTTAGTGGAAAGCTGAAAGGGATACATTGGTTAATCTGCATGGTCCCAAAGTGGTGTGAGAATAGCTTAAGTTTGGGAAACACTGCTCTAGAGGATTGCTTACATCAGCATTCTTGTCGCTGGACAAGAAATGTTCTGCTACGTGGACTGGGAGAATGTTGGCAAGGAGTTTACGGTTGTATGCTTGGAGATGTTCCATGTCTTCCTTTTCCTCTGAAACATTTCACAAAGCTACAATGAATATAAGATCAATAATAATAATAAAGAGTTTACCACTAAGCCGGTATAGTATTTAAAAATCATCAATTCCCATCAGTACAGCCAAGTTAATTTGCTCTGATCCACTTTGGTGAATATAATATAAAAATGAAAGCACCATAAAAAAAAGTGTCATCTTCATTTTCCACCATGTAAATTTAAATATGAGTTTTACATAATTTTTTCCTCATAAAAATATTATTCCATTTTAGTTGGTCGGCCCAGCTCTAATAATTAATATACTTTTTGTGACTGTGGATAGAAAATGTATTAGTTTTTATAAAAAAAAGTATGTAAGATTAGTATATTTTCTATTAAAAACCATAAAAAAAAGTCTATCAATTATTGATGAGTGCAAGATTGGGTTTACTTCAATATATTTTTGTAACAAAGTTTTGATATATTTTTCTCTCCGTGCAGGAAAAATTCGTCCGTCCCCCTCCCCATGCTGTTTAGTCTTGAGATGACCGTCATCGTTGAGCAATATTTGAAGAATGAGCCCCCCTTCCCGAAAGAAAAGTCTGGATACGTGCCTGGTGCTGGCTATTTTTCCTAATTTTTAACCATGATTTAGCCTAGTTTTCAGTTACAAATAACGATAATTAGTTTACTGGTGCAGGTTACAATAGTTTGAACTTCACCTGTGGCCTGCAGTTTCCAAAGAAAGTCGAGCCTATAAGTGGCCTCTGTCTGTTGACTGTGGATCACAAGAGCTAGCATGAAGCCAATCAGAACTATCAACGTCAACAGTTCGTCCAATCTCTGGGCTCTGCTCCTGAGAACAAGTGGTGCGTTGATATTTTTTTTTAGCATAACGTCTTACTACCTGTTCTGATGATATGCCTACGTACTAATTAAGTTAATGTATTAAGGATTAGTAATGTTGAATTTAGAGGAAGTGTACCTGCATTTGCATGGAGGTAGAGTAGAAAATCATTTAGATAAAACTCTCAGTACATCTGACCAGGTTTCTAACCTCGATCGTCCCATCATCGTTAATTTTGTCTATTGCGAGAGTGATACCTTAAACCATTCAGCTACCAAAGTGGGTATCATTCTTTTTGAGTTGGCTACTAATTAGTGGTATTTCATTAAGTGTTGCCAGGATAAGCAAAGCTTGTTAAAACTGTACCTGTGACATGTTCTCACCCACTCTCTCCCCATTCGACCACAATTACATAGGCTCTGCTCTACACATAACTCATATTGGAAGGTATTTTCATCGAATCCTGACCAATGAGTGTCCTAACGAGTGGTCCTAACGAGTGATGAGAACAGTTAACAAGTACAGTTTAAACCAACTGTACTTACCCTGGCAACTCTAGATAACACACCATTGCTACTAAAAGTGTTTCCCTTTTCATGATAATAGAAATCAATTAGGGATATTATTTTGCTCAAATATATATGTCATCATATTAGCAGGAATTTGTACATGATCCCCAGCTTCTTAAGCAAATTCAACCATGTCAATAAATATTGTCAATATCTTGACTACGATACCACATGACCAAGGCTAATCTTAGAAGAGTAAATTTTTTTTCTCCAAAGATGTTGATCATCTTGAATTCACTAGTCTGTGAAATAGAATAATTAATTATGATGGAACCCTCAAATACTTGAATCCCTGAATCCTTATGATTATTTGAGATTTTAAAATTTGAGAAAATGTCATATTTCTATTTATTAAAAAAAAAATTATTTGAATTTTTAATTATAATTTGCTTGGAGCTATCTACTTATTGGTGGCTCAGCCTCAACCTAATAAAGACAAACTAAACAACCAGACCATTAATCTAATGAATAAAAGAATATTATAATGAATGTATTTTAGTAAGAGAAAAAAAATTTTGGTCACTACAGTGAAATTTCTCCTAGTGACACCTATGAATAGCAGATTCTTCTTTATAACAGACAGTTTACATTTCCCCGGCAAAATAACATGGACTCTTAAGGTGAAATAACTTTCCAATAATAGATAAGGACCCTTCTAAAGATGCATATTTATGCATATTAATCTCTTAAACAGCAGAGAGAGATTTAAAACACCAGTCTACTTATAGCATTTGTCTCGCGGTAGATGTGAGCAGTTCTGCTTTGCCCCTCTAGTGAAAGTTTATAAAATAGCCTACAAGATGGTACTTCAAGGTCATACCTCGTATATAGGTTCAAGCAGTATGATTAAAAAAAATTCTAAATAACAGACATTTCATAATAACGGACACTTTTATGGTCCTTGGAAGGTGTCCGGTATTAAGATATTTCACTGTATTTATATTTTCGATTTTGTTCCATCCCTTCTTCGGAGATGGTTTTAAAATTTAGATTTGGTATTTGTACGTCAAATGAAGATTGGTATTAGAAATTCAGATTGGTAAAGTTATGAATTAGACAAAACACAAATTGATAGTTAACCATCGAGACTGTTGACATTATTAAGAGCGTAAATCACATTACACCAACTCTGTGAGACAGTCTGTTAGAAATAGTAGATTTACACGAACACTATTGCCCTTGGATCATTTCTGACTAAGCATTGATGGAGATAAAGAGTTAATAAATGTTCCCATTAAGGTACATTGTTGAAATATTAAATGATATTTGGATAAAAGCTGGATTTAAAAGGCCATTTTTAACCATTTTAGAATGGCTTCACTGATAAACATTGTGTATAAATCTTTATTCCATCTTAATAGGGATATACCATAGTTATTTACAAGAAACTTTGTTGTTTTTTCCCACCATCATCACCGCAGAAATTTTTGAGTTATCATTCGAATACGAATGCACTGCACACATTTCTGGCAACTTGAAGGTCTTTTCTTTTTTTTTATTCCCATATCTTATGCGAGCCGGGAGCTGAGTTGGGCCTGCTCTGATGCACACTTTTAAAGAGATCTCACATCCACTTCATGTGGTTCTGGCACTTAAATGCATTAGGCTTGTAAGAGAATGGATTTTTAATTTACGGGTAAGTTGAGGTTCGATTCTCAACCTGGTGTATTAGAGGCGGTTTTTCCACATGTGCTTTAATACTGTGGCCTACCCATCTACTCTCTACGCTAATTTGGGTATATTTCCTCCCAATGCTTACTCGTTAATATTAAGTAATTAATTATCTGGGTAAGGAACACATAATTCTGTTTTTTTTCTAAATCTCACCATGTATGAAAGGTGAGAAGTCCAAGGTAGCTGATACAGATGCAGCTGAGGATGAGCATCTTCACTAAACTGATAAGGATCTGGTATACAGCACACATAATCATCACTAGCAGCACACAGAACATGAAATACTGCAAACAGTGTAAACACAACACATGTCCTGTTAGTCCATGGATGGGGTGAGTAATATCGCTAAATTAAAACAAGTGAGAGTCAAAGATTCTCTATTACAATTATTAGAATTTTCATAGGAAGAGCCTTATTTGGCAGCTAGAAAAGTTATTATATCTACTTTCATATATTCATACGTCAAGTCATGTAATCTACAACTGTGACTTATGGTAGATGTTAAAAAATACAGACGTACTTAACTTTAAGGTACTTCACATTT
Source organism: Timema genevievae (assembly GCA_902155825.1). Classification (NCBI taxonomy): domain Eukaryota; kingdom Metazoa; phylum Arthropoda; class Insecta; order Phasmatodea; family Timematidae; genus Timema; species Timema genevievae. The sequence continues at coordinate 77,660 of CABFWO010001467.1, read as the reverse complement.
GAGCACTTCGCTCATACACCATGTTTCAATTATTTCTTAAGGGGGTTACAGGGGTTTTAAGGTTAGCTACACAGTACTAGCATTATATATTTATTATTTTTACTTATGCATAATTTTTTAGGCATAACGCTGTTGTACACTTAATAAATAAATTATTGTGTAAATGTGTTTTCTCTTTTTAAGCTTTTATATGCACTAGAGAGTGTAAGAAAGTATGCAATTCACTTTAAGGTGGTGGTCTAGAACATGACATGCCATATTACTGAGGTATGCCTATAAAATAACAATAATATTGTAAAATATTAGCCTATTAATGATGACCGAAAGTAAATATATTCTTTAAATTGATAAATGTCACCCGGACACCGGATTTGAACACGGGACACCTTGGCTTAGTAAGCTAATGCTCTAACTATTGATGCTATCCAGGAATCAACCCGCTCTAACTACTGAGCTATCCAGGAATCAACCCGCTCTAACTACTGAGCTATCCAGGAATCAACCCGTGTCCAAGGTTATTCTTCACTCATATTTTAAGGCAGAGTCTGTAATGGACATGCTGAAATCATCACACATTCGTGTGATCAAGTAAGATCATGATACATGGGTTTCTAGAGGGTGTGGAAAGACAAACACACGCACACACATGCACACACATGCACACGCGCACACTCACACACACAAAAGAAACGTTTATATACACATTATATTTATGTCACTCATTTTCTTCCTATAATCACTCAGTCTACATAAAACCTGTAGAAGACATAAATTGAATTGACAAAATAAGAAAGAAAATACAAACTGACCTACACTGAATGATTACTTTAACCTTGAACCAGCCAATCTGAGCACCGCACACAACCCTTCTCAAGAACAAACCAATTTGTTTCTTGTGTCTGGTCAAAGCGAAGTTGCCGAGAGTGGGTTACTAGGTTTTCTTTACATGGGTTTGTTTCATCAGCTTGTTCGTTGTGATAAGAACATAGTGAAGTGCAAAGAAGGTTGGATTTTAGAGAAAGTGTACCTGCATTTGTATGGAAGGAGAGTGGAAAAACATTTAAGGAAAAACCCTCCATTACGCCCGACCAGGATTCAAACCCTGATACCCCTGCCATGAGCAGTCTATTGCGAGAGGGATACCTTAGACCATGTGGCCACCAAAGCAGACCCACAAGGCCTAGAAATTTTAAATATCAGCCCTCTGCATACTTATATTGCAATGATCATGACAGACAGACAAACAGAATCTTCATTTTATTAATAATATAAATAAGGCTCTTCATATTAAAATTGAAATGTACTAACAAATTAACAATAAATACATATTTTATAAACTTAAATAATTTGAAAAGTTTCATGGTGAGCGCTCAAGCTGCTTTACCTCTGTAAAGTGAAGTATTGTTCCATCATAGCATGTCGGGATGTATTTTTTTTGTTCACTTCTTGTATTTTCCAAGTCTATCGGGGAACTTTCGTTGATGTCGTAAAATGTCAGGTTGATACTTCTTTTATGTAGGCATTGGTCGTGCTGAACTGCTAGCTAAACCCAAATATTTGTAAATAGAGTCAAATGTTATGTTAGATGGTAAGGGAATGATTCGTGGTTAGGTATTGGCATAGATTCTTGATTTTCAGTTCCGAATCACACTTTTCTACAAACCAATCTTAAACTATTTGTTGTCAATTTTTTTGTCTTTATGTAATACTGTTAGTTACAAATTCGTCATCCATCGAGTGAATGGGTATAAAAGTTGCAACTAATTCGTATATTGAAAATTTAAAACTTTTTATTCTATCAGCTGTATTAATTTTTAATTATATATATTATGTATTTACTTATTCAAATTTTTCTTAAACTTGTTAAACAAGATTCAAAGAGCTGAGACCCGACTTTCTAGGAAATGAAACCAGTTCATTAGTTTTGATTTTATAATAAACTGAAAACCAAGTCAGCCGTCTATTTTTTACAATGAAAAAATCAGTGACATTGACAGAAGTATAAAATGTGGCCAGTTAAAGTTTTTGTGCTGATATTCTCTAGAAAAAAAACCCAACAAACTATAATCTTTAGAAACTTACCATTGGACATAAAGTAACTGCAAACGTAATGAAGAGAACCGTTGATGCCAACATTTGCGCCGCTGCACGGTTCCGATATACTCTCGTCGCCACAGCCTTAAACAGTGCCGGCGCTGCCTGGACAATTTTTTGATAGAATTACAAATATTAAGAGATTTCACAGATGCCCTTTACCACTTCACCATGTAAAAAAAAAGTTTTCAATTTAATATTTATTCAAACAATGACACAAATTGCTGTTCCTACAATATATATTTTAATACCATAAAACTTAGTGTAATGGCTGAAAATTTTAAGGCAGTCATTTGAGAGTTTAGGCCAGGGATGTGCAAATTTACTTAAAGTAAGGCTAAATAAAAAAAAAAATTCAAGCCAAATACTTTTATTCATTAATTTTTCTTCTAAATTAATTTAAAAAAAAATTATTAACACATAAAATAGACTAACATGAACAAGATAAAATACATTGTTAATGCAAAAATATCACAAATACCTCAGTGACTTAGTATGTTTATTAAGTTCTCTCCAAAGATTTATATGAAGGGGTGTGAGATGAGTGAAACTGTTAATGAGCTCCCAGCACAGAACACAACACAATACATTTAAATTACTTATCCTCCGGGCCGAATTGAACCCACCAGCAGCATTTGACAGCGGGCTGTAGTTCGCACATTCCGGGTTTAAGTCCTGGGGAAGGTATGGATTAGAGGGAGGGAGCAAGCTGAAGGTGTACCACTTCAATGAGATATGGAATAGAGGTGTTTTTTTACACTATCTTACTTTGATTTTAATAAATTTAAGAGACTTAAGGTATCATTTAAGCAAATACAAAATCATGACTTTGATGCAGAAATTTCAAAGTATTTTTAATCACTGTGTACACTACCATACACACATACACCAATAAATTTATAGATGGTTTCAGTGTTTTTTGACAAATTTAATAATATGAATGGGGTGAGGCGGGGAAGAGAGAGATGATATATTTTTAATTCTAAAATTGATGCTAAAATACTGCTAGTGCAAACAAGGCGATACAGTTTAGACTTAATTATAAGCTCTTGAGTACATCGGGACTAAAATCCTAATTACATTAGAACACAGACTATAAGAATCAGCAATTAACCAACTCATCACAACCAAAACATAAGCCCCCTCCTTCCCCTCCAAGAGTCATTTACTATTCCTCTCTTTGACTATGCAATTTATAATTACATTTATTTATTTTTCATGATTGATTTGTTTTAAAAGTTTTTTTTTTAGTTTTCTTGACTATCATCATTTTAACAGTACATAATAACCGCTTCAGTGACCGCATGGTCTAAGGCATCACTCTCGCAATGGACTAGACTGCCAATGATGGGGAGATAAAAGTTCAAGTCCCGGTCGGGTGTACTGAGGGTGGTTTTTCCTAAATGGGTTTCCCCTGCTCCTCTGTGTAAATGTGGGTACACTTCTAAATTCAACTTTCCTGATCCCTAGCAGATTATCATAATTAGTATGCACTTAAAAAAGTACATGATTATAGTGGTTAGCATTTCCTTAATCCAATCATCCAAATTTTCAATTATCCGGACTTCGCTTGTCACAAATTAATTCAGATGGTCAGTGCTCTACTATTCCTTCAACACCAAGAAGTGTCATATTATTTTCTGTTTACATTAGAAATATTTATAATCTATTTTGTTGTGTGACTTACCTGACTACTCTCTGAGAATATGATGAAGTTTATGATGAGAATCAGCAAACTTCCAACAAGGAAGGAACTGTACATTAGGACAGAACTGCAACATATCAGTAAGTTGAAAATTTATTAGTCATCTTACTTTTAAAATCATACGTTATATCTTTAACCTGTTAAGTGACCATTGTTCTACTACAATTAAGAGCTCGAAATTGCCGAGTCTATCAATCTGTCAAGCTTGACTAACTATTTGAATCTTGGCTGGAAGCTCAAAAGTTTAATACTTGTAGATGTAGGATATATTATAAAGAGTGGTTCAATTAAACTGAACAATTTTCAAAATGAAGTAGAAAACTATGAAATAAACAAAATATTAATTGAAACAGTTAACAAGTTTCTTAACCCTTTTGAAACAAACAATTGCAGCAGTGCTATGCAATTAGCAGTGCACATTTGGGTGACATTATTTTTAAACAGTAAATAATAACGTTTGTTTCCAAAGGTTTTAAAAAGCCTGTCAAATGTTTCAATTGAGATTTTGTTCATTTTATAGTTTTGTATTTAATTATGAAAATGGTTTGCTTTGATTGTACCATCCTGTATATGTAAATTCAATTAATACATTATATTCAAAATGTGAATTAAAATATTTTTCAATTCAAACTGTCTTCAGTTGTTTAATATTCTTGATTATTATGTTATTAATAATTAATCCACCCCCTTCACAATACCATTCTAATTATCAATCTTTAATAACAATTATATCTTATAAATAAATGGTATGGTACTCCACACGGACTTTCTCATCCCATTGTTTAAAAATGGATAAATTTACTCAAAACTCGTAATATATGTGAAACTAAATAATATACACTAGCAAACCTGAACAAAAATTGCGATATACTTATGTTAAACATTCTTTACCTCCCGGATTTAAATTTTATAATTTTATTTTTTGATAATTATAGTCCTCACTAGTATATTTGAACCCAAAAAAAGAAAAGATTATTGGGTCCACAAGGGTCAATACTTTGTATTAAAATTTCGACTTCTGGTTAAAATTTTGACATTTTATTAAGGGTTGCACATCTTATGGTGATCAGGTTTTTATTAAATGGCTCATTTATAAATTTAGACCAATAAAAAAGTTAAATATTGACTATCGAGTCTAAAATGATAGAGATAGATCATTGCTGTAAAAACAATTACCCTAAGCGGTAAAAATAAAAAAGAACAAACTTTTTGAGAAACTTACCTATCTATTTACTCCATGGAATTAGAGAATTATTGCGTTAAAACTTTAGTGGTTATCTCTTTACAACTAAAGCTCACAAAATTGTATTAATATATTTGCCAATATCTCCCAAACTATTGGTTTTATAAAGATATATTTCAAATAAAAGTAAAAAAAAAAACAATACTACACATTATTTTGAAATGATAAGTTATTTAGTATCTCCAATGGTAGCGGAGATAATGTAATTTCCGCTTCTGTAAAGTACCCTAAAAGTAATATTCATAGGAAAATGAAAATAGCAATTTTGTTTATAATCTTAATCAACACCTGGATATGAATTTTAATCAAAATCGTTAGAGTTAATTTTGAGAAAATTCATTTTGTCTCTTTTCGCTCTTTATCAAACTACTCTTAATTTTAGGGTTAAACAGACACACATACAGACATACCAGGTTATATTTTTTTGACGATCACAATACTTTCTCTACCTGTGTGATAGCGAGAAAGTAAAAAAGAGTTAGTGATATATTCTTTGTTACTTACTGAGGAATAATAATGAGTTCCACAACCACCACAGACAAGAATATGAAAAAGGAACAGAAGAAGTATGTGGAAAGCATCCTATCCCTTTCTTTGGAATACTGAAACACAAATACAAATATTATTAATACTTTAGTAGATACATTTATTTGGTACTTTCAATAGCATTGATCCATTTACCCATTTGAAAATAGAGTTTAAAGTAGTTTAAAAAGTGTATATTTTGGAGCTATGGTACTTTTGTAATTTTTTTTTGCCTTTCAATGCAAATACCGTTATTAAAGTTAAATTGAAATATATTTTTATTTTGGTTATTCTTAAAAAAAACTAATTTTAATGCCAATAATCATGATAACTCTACCTATTTTACTAATTTATTGGTATATCAAATAAGAATCAAATAAATTGGTCTCTATATATAGTAAATGAATAAACAAATTTCTATATTTAAAAATATATATATATTCTACTCTTTTATGAAGTATGAGATCTTTTGATCACGGTATCAGAAATAAAGAGTAAATCTAAACACAAATGTGTAAACATGTAATACTCAATTTTAAGAACACAAACCACTTTTTAACTCTTAGTACTAATTAAATTTACTTTAGTAAGCACATGCAAAATATTATGGTTTAATTTTATAGATAAGTAATTTATATGCAGTAGAAACTAAAAGTCGGGCAAAAAATAAAATTGTATTTTAAAATAAACTTTAAAAAATAAAAATAAAAACTGTGACAAGCTTGATTAATTTTTTTAGTGACCGCTAAAGTGTTTTAACTATTTTTTGTAAAGGCTTGATACACATATAGGGTTTTTGTATTTTATAACCGCGTCTTACTACCCGGTTGGGCTATACAGCTATGTACTAATTATGCTAATGTGCTAGGGATGAAGAAGGTTGAATTTAGGTGAAGTGTAACCCACATTTGCTTGGAAGCAGAGTGAAACCCTTTAGGAAAAATCACCCTCGGTACACTTGACGGATTCAAACAGCGATCTCACTGCCTCATCCTAATGTCCAAATCTGATTATCAATTTGCACCATGGACTGAAGATATATTTAATAATCTCATCAACTTAATATGGGCCTACAAACAACATTAAATAAACAATTACTTTAAATAATTTATATAATTTTTTTTTATAATATATTACAAATTTTACTGCTAAAATAAAGTGTTTTAATCTCCCAAAAACGTGTTATAGAATATTCACGCAGATAAATTTTCACAAAACAAATTAACATTAAACATATTTTTATTTGAATCACTAGCTATTTAACATCTGCCACCGATGGATTCTCTTTAATTATCTTTCAGGATAACACAAGGGCCACATTTTCAGTGAGTGCGGGCCGCCAGTTTGATCACACTGCCTTAGACTATGCGGCCACCGAAGCAGGTCAATATACAGGTTTATTAGAGCTTAGGATTACCCCTATCTTGAACTTCAAACCACTCATACCCTCCCTGTCTGATCTAGCATATAATTATACTTCATTTCAAGCCCAACAGGTTTTCAAAACAAAGTATCTTAGAACATGTGTGTATAGAGGAATATTTTGGGAGGTGATGTGTATGTAGAGATGGAGGTGAGGATGGGTATTAGCGACACCCAGGACACCTCTCTTAACTCTCTCTCTCTCTCTCTCTCTATATATATATATATATATATTAGAAATATTGGTGACCTGGTGGTCTAGGGGTAAGGTGTCAGACTTCTTTGCTGGGAGTCTGGGGTTTAATCCTCGGTCCCGGCACAGATTTATCTGACTGCCAAACCCTTCCTTTACCTCTGACAAGATGTGTATTAATCACAACTTGTGAATGTGAGGAATACCAGGCCTCCACCGTGGTTCGGATTCCACGTTAAACTGTAGGTCCTTCATTTCATCTCACAATCACCCTACCATTGCATATTAGCGTAAGTGCGTATAACCCGTACGGGTAGTAAGACGCGGTGCTAATAATAATAATAATAATAATAATAATAGAAATATTATTTAACAAAAATATATAATGCCTCAATCCGACACCATAGCTCAGTCAGTAGTGTTTCTGTTTATTGAGCTAAGGGTCTCGGGTTCGATTCCTGGCATGGCCGAAAAATGTATCATTGGTGAAATGTGGGTTCCTCCTTTCACAGTGATGAATTAACGGCCGGAAACTGGATGTTGTGCCTGTCCTAGTCTTAAGTTAGATTATAAGATATATGAAGCTACAATAGGCCTAGCAGCAAGCCAGTAGCGGAAAATATATGGCTTGAATAAAAAAATGACCCCGGCCACAAGCTGGAAACAGCAATGAATGTAAAAAAAAAATATGATATACTGGTATATGAATATATGCCTCAACAATATAGCAATCTTGACTATGGCCTAGGCCTCCTGGGATTATTGAACAAGCCTACTTAATGAATGTAGGCCTACATGAGCAAACAAACTATCCAATCACATCTATAATACTCATGATTGTCTTTCAAGCCAACAATATCAGACCTTCTCCTCAATCTCTGATCTTCGGAAAGTTAGAAGAAAGTTCTTGCAGTGTTCCGATCGCAGTCTGTCGATGCTGCGGGCATCTATTGCTCTCATCAGGTACTCATTTACTTCATCTTCAGGATCTTTCTCTTCGTTAGGTTCCCCGAAACCTAGCCTACACAAAGTATTGGAACATTTACTCGGGTAAAAATATGTTTTTTTAACTTGATATAGTTTTGAATAATTATAAAATGCAAATATGTTTATATTTGCATATTTTTTTTATGTTCCAGCTATAATGCAACAGCAGATTACATTTTTCTATGGATAGTTTTAAATGCCATTTTTAGAGAAAGTATTTTTTATTAATAACGGCATTGATTGCTGTCCAAATAGTGTGCCTGAACTAAAACTAGGAACATGCAGGAACTTTATGGGTCATAGAGTCCCCAAATCCTTAAGAATATTTTAAATTCGAGAGCCAATTAAATTTAAAGTTTAAAAAAAAACATATTTCAAATAATTAAGATTCAGGCTTTTTTAAAAGCTATTTCAATGCTCAATAGTGATTTGGCCCAAGATTATTGAAAAAATATTTTATTGTTTGGTTAAAATATATATTTTCTATAACAACTCAAAAATTAATAGTAACAAAATCAGAATTTATTAAAAAAAATCTTTCAATATATAAAAGTTAAATTTTTGTACTTATCAAGTTTTCTAAGATTGGGATTCCAAGTTGACATTTGTTAGTAAAATAAAAACTCAAATATGAGATTAGGTGGATATAGCTAATTTCTAATTTAATGCTGAACATATTATTATTAAAGCTAATGTTTGACTATTTTAACTTCAAAATCACTCATACTTGTTGCTATAATGAGTTTTATTACAAACAGGATCAAGATAAGATAGTTTTTCAAATCTTCAGCCTAATATTTAGATTTTTTTTTCCAAACTTACTTTGATGTTTTGCCATGTTGCGAACCATGCCCCATCATCCGAAGTTCTTTTGAAATACTCCCATTCATTGAAAAGGTGTTTGGTTTCTTGTTTTGACTACCCTAGAAAAAAATAAGTAGTAGAGCTCTAAAACAATTTTCAATTAAATTTTTTAAAAAACAAGATATTTAAGGGCCTTAAATCTCAAATTCAAAATTTTTTCAAATCCTCAAGTATCCTTAAGGATTCGGGGGATTTGAGGGTGTCATCCCTGTTATAAAGTAACAGAAACTAAATTGTGTTAAAACTCGTGATGAAAGGAACCCTGGAATCCTTGAACCATCGAATCAGTAAGGAAATTTGAGCAAAATAGCAAATTCAATATTATTTAAAAGAATAAAAAATTGTCAAATTTTGAATTTATACTACCCACCTCGGTGGCGTAGTTGGTTAACACGCTAGTTTTGTGTTGAGCTAGACCACCGAGGACAGGGAGATCAAGGTTCGAATCTCGGTCGGGTGAACTGAGTGTGGTTTCCCCCAAATGGTTTTCCACTCTCCCTCCACAAAATGCAGGTTCACGTCCTCTAAATTCATCCTTCCCAATTCCTATTCCATTAGTGTAATTAGTACTTAAGTGTATAAACCAAACGGGTAGTGAGATGTGGTGCTAAATTAATAAAAAAATTAAAACAATATTTGTTTCAAGAGCTCTAACACTTGGTGGTTCACCCCTAAGATAAATATAGGACAAACTTAACACCTAGACCCCATACCATTAATTTAACACTAAAGTGAATGACTGTGTTAATATAATAATAAATGCATTATAACAAAACTTGTTATTACTATATTTTTATTTCTTCTTAAAGTCATAATGTTTTACAAGATTTAGATTTGAATATGAATTCAAGATTCTGGATTTGCAGTAAAAATGAAATCCGAACCTGAGATTTAGATTTGTAAAATAGTGGATGTGGTCAAACTCTTATTAAATGTCCATAGGTTTTTTCAGTGTCTTAGTATCTGTCCCGCATAAACTCTCTAATTTTGCTACTGGGTTAGAGGCTAGGAAGGTAGAATTTGAGAGGAAATGTACACGAATGTGTGTTGAGGAAGAATAGGAAACCATTTATGGTCAAATGGTTTAAATCACAGGATTTTTTTTTTGTTCTATACGGTGACTCACTCTTTTTCCATGCCTATCTGGTATATTTTCTCTAGAAAATTCCACTTTCCTTATCCTTAATCTCATTAGCTTAGTTAATGTATGCATATAACCCAAACAAGTACTAAAACCAGGCAAAAAAAATAAAAATTGGGGTAAACCACACACAAATACTCAAGGGCAAATTATTTAAGGCACCATCGATGACAGAGCCAATTTACCCCTGGTCTATTGCAATGAGCTTTTTTTACAGGCATTTAAGGTAAGTGAAATTTCTAATATCTTGAGATTTAGTATTTCCAATTCAATAGTACAGTCCAATTTTCATAGGAAGGGCTTTAACTGACAGTTAAAAAAGTTACTAGATCTAATTTCAAGTATTCATAAGTCAAGTATTGTGATATGCAGCTGTCTCTTTTAATAGATATTATCAATAACTATAAAAATTACACAGATGACAAATTAAATTAATATCAATTTTGGCAACAAATAAGTATTTTTATATTTTCTAAAAGATCTTTTCCATGAAAACTGGACTGTACCTAACCTTACCAGATGAAGACTAAATTTCGACTTAAGTTGGAATTCTAACCAGGCTCGGTGGTCAGTAACTGTACTGCAACATGCTCAACATTTATCCTGAGCTTGTAGTTGAACTCTCTAAACACTACAAGAATACTGCGTGGTGAAATTACCGCTCTATACGTGTCTCCCGGCACAATGAGGTGCGTCTCAATGTTGTGGTCTCTCAGGTACGAGTTCCTCTCTCCGCCGTTCCCCGGCTCCACTTCGTAGTCACCTTCCAGGTACTTGAGGGTCTCTTTCGTGATGTGCACCCGTCTGACGAAACAATTTCAATTTTAAACATAAAAGTTGTTAGTTAGACAGACCATGTAAAGAGTGCATTAATTTTTGTCAAAATTAAAATAATGACTGTAAATATGTTGCAATAAAGTCTTTTTATCAAATCCATAAAAAGCATTACAAAAACTGTATCTAATTTTTATATTTGGTTATAATTACTACTATCTAAAACTAATCTGAATTCTACCTAAAATTCCAAAATATTGAATCCTAATCCAAATTTTAGTAAATATGGAAAATATAAGAGGTATAAACTTAATGTTTTCATTAAGTAAAGTGGTAAATTAATGGTATGTGGTATATTATTTTTAATTCATTATATAATTATTTTGGTACTAAACCATCAAAATAATAATCAGTGTTAGTACTTCACAATCAACTCATTAAATCGGGTAAGAATTATTAGTCTTGGTTCTAATGTTTTAGGGAATCTTTGAATTTCTAGTAAAAGCCTACTTAAGGATTTGAGAGTTCAAGGATTCGAGGGCCCCATCCCTATTTGTATATAAATAGTAAGCATACCCAACACTTTATTGAACCTATCACAGACAATCTTAAAACTTTTCAGACATTATCAAATTACCGGAACATAAAAAATGCCAAAATATCATTGAGTTTAAAAATAGCCACTATTTTTTTAAAAAGTACATCCTAGCTTAGCTTAGTTTACTTAATTTATGTCATATAATAAAACTTCCAGAATGATTATCTTCAGGTGGGGTGAAAGGGAAGGTGAGTTAAGGGAAGTATTTTTGTAGATTTTATATCAAAACAATTTATTGGTCTAAATAAATCAAATAATTCTCTAGTATAAACATAGAGTTTAATTTTCTTCACATCGTGATATCAACATTTGTTGAATTTCTGTCAAGGGTGTCCTGGAATTTATTGACAACTTTTTCTCTTCATTTAAAAAGTTGGCATGTAACCCGAATGGGTAGTAAAATGCGGTGCTAAAAGTTAAAAAAAAAGTTTATCATCTAATGCCATTAAGGTCATGGCAGATATTCAAAAATTGTTGCTATCAGCAAGTGAATAAAATTAAATTCTATGTTTCTACTTGAAGGATATTTAATTTATTTTGCCCAAAATGATGTTTAGCTATAAAAAGTTCAAAAAGACTGACCTTTTCTCGCGTTATGTTCCACCCGACCTTAACTCGTGGAGACTTGTATTCAAGTGTATCACAGTTTTGTTTTATATTCACCCTGGTATTCCTCCACTTTCCATGTAGTTGGCAAGCGTGACATCGTTGGACCAGACGTCGAACTGCCACTTCCTGAGTCCAAGCACCCCGCAGTGGACTCGGCCTGTGTGTATCCCTACCCTCATGTTGACGTTCACCCCCATGACCTCACGAACCAGCCTAGAACACACGCCCACATCCCTCTTCTCAGTCAGTCAGGGTGACCAAGAAAACCACACAGCTATCATCTCACCAAGCAAGGGGGAGGTTTTGGGGTTCAAAACCCCCCTCGAAATTTTATGAACAAAATATATATGGCTTTATTTATGGTTCAAACAATATCAAAATTAAGATACAAATACAAATTAGGGGGCTGTGTTACCAATTAAAAGCACTTCAGAGAGTTTCTAGAGGTGTTAAATATTTAGGAATTTTCCTAGCCTTCGGAATTTTGAGGGTTATTTTACCATAAAAAAACACTTCACAGAGCTTCAAAAAGTGTTTAATATTTAGAAATCTTCCAAGCCTTCGGCAGCTAGGGGATTATTTTACCATGAAAAAAAACACTTCAGAGAGCTTCTAGAACAGTTTATCATTTAGAATGTTTTCTAGCTTCCAGCAATTGGGGTATGTGCCCACCAAACCCCCCCTGGCTACGGCCTTGTCACCAAGGTTTCTGTGTTGGTGAGGCAGTTTGTAACAAATGTATCCTTCATTTTGCTTCGTTTTCAGCTGCTTTCACATGTCAAGCATGCACAGTTCAGAATTACTAACATATTATGCTGCATCCAGTTATGTTTGTATAAACCCTTTACTTTACATGTTCCATTTTAAAGTTGACAAGAGGTAGGCATAGAATATGTTCCCAATGTAATATATAATATAATCACTATGTCTTAATACCTGTTCAGGTTATATGAATGTATGATAATTATACTCTAATGGGGTGGAGATGAGGAAGGAACATTTTAAAGGTAATCTACCAGCATTTTCGTGGGAAGAAAAGTGGAAAACAGTTTTAAGGAAAAACGTCCTCAGTAGACCAGATCGAGATTCAAACCCCGATCTCCTTGTCATCAGCAGTTTAGTCTAACACAAGAGTGACGCCTTAGACCATTCGGCCACTGAAGCGGGTTTGTATTATGACTGTTTCATGCCATGAACATCAGGTCCTGAGGCGAGAACTTTACCCTATTCAAAAGTTCAAATAGCTAGACATATATAGATATACTTATCCTAATGAACCCATTCTTAAAACCATGTAGGTATTCTTTATACCATTTTTGAGTTACAATATATTGATTTTTTTTGTTATTGTTGGTTATTATATAGCAATCTGACTATATTATACTTTTACTTAGGGAGCTGAAGTTTTTTTTTTAATATGCACAGGTTTAGTAATTTGATATGTATATTTTATCAGAACAAATTGTGAAACTGAGATGTATACGAATATTTAATGTATATTTTTAATAGAAAAGAAATAAAACGTATACTTGCGCTATGGCATCGATCATGTCGAGACCCATTTCCACACAGCACTGAGCGTGGTCTGGACGTGGTTCTGGCAACCCTGACACGCAGTAGTAGCAGTCGCCAAGTAATTTGATTCTCAGACAGTGATGCTCGGAGGCTAAGCGGTCAAACCTTGAGACAACAACAAAGTTTTTAGAGTATGGAAGTGATAGGGTTTCTAACAGCCCTGACTTAGTTAGCTACATAATCTTTTGAAAGCCTGAACTCAAGTATAGAGAGTACACTTAAACAGAGCAATTAAAAAAAAAATTGGTTCACACTTAATATAATATGAACTGAAAAACTATATATCCATGGCTTCTTTGGTGCTGACTGACAGCTCACAGCTGACGGCTTTGAAAAGCTACCAGACCAAATTATGTATCCCTATGCCGAACAAATATGATCTGCAAAAAACATGTGTTTAGCAGCTGTCACTTCTGACAGTCAAAATTTAGGTATATACCTAAATGTTAACTGTCAGAAGTCAGCTGTGAACTGTCAGTCAGCACCAAAGAAGTCATGGGGCTACTGTATATATACATTATTTTAATTTTTTCATATAAAGAGAAATAATGAATTATAATCGTTAACATTTTTAGCCTTGAGATTATGATGAATCTTTACGTTTTATGAGCCTCCGAACCTAAAAATTTTTTTTTTACAATTCTGTCCCTTATCACAGATCTCATACGGTTTGGTGGCTTTTATTAACTTGATTAAGATTTATATTTAGAGCACCACGTCTTACTGCCCGTTCGGGCTTAACGCTTATGTACCAATTATGCTGATGGGTTTAAGGATTAGGAAGGTTATATTTATAGGAAATGTACCCGCATTTGAATAGAGAGAGAGTGGAAAACGAAAAGACACCCTTAGTACACCTGACCGAGATTCGAACCTAGACACGTGGATCTAACCCATTAAGTCAAAGGCTCCGGGTTCAATCCCCGTGTCCAGGTATAATTTTTTAACTGATTAAATTAATTTGATATATTTAATTTAATTGAATGTTGTATATACTATATTCATATGTACACATAATATATACTGTACATATTATATTCACACATTATATAAATATGTGAGGAATGCCAGGCCTCCGCCGTGGTTCGGATTCCACGTTAAGCTGTAGGTCCTCCATTTCATATCACAATCACCCTACCATTACACATTAGCGTAAGTTGCGTACAACCCGAACGGGTAGTAAGACGCGGTGCTAATAATAATAATAATAATAATAATAATAATAATAATAATAATAATAGTAAAAATAATAATAAATGTGTGTGTATAATGTATATATATGTTATATATACAACATTAAATTTAATTAAATATTTAAAATATATTTAATCAGTTGAAAAATGATACCTGGACAAGGGGATCGAGCCCGGAGCCTTTGACTTAGTGGGTTGAATCCACATGTCTAGGTAATATTTTCTCCCACATAGAGATATATCGGTACCAACGTTAATTTCCAAAAATGTGCGAATAAATATGTAGATATATTATTTCTAAAGTCTTGTTTTCTCTGAAAAATGTAGTGTTTTGCGTATGGCCGGTTGTTGAACCAAGCCCTTCAATTGACTAATAGCGCCTTCTCCACTCCAGCCGGAACCCTCTCCTACTAGCTCTGCCTTACTCCCTCGTTCAGGGGGTTGATTATTTCAGGGATGTTGCGCTAATTGTTAGTGCTTCACGCACGCTAAGTGGGTTCACCTAATTGTCGACAGATGTCTGTCCAGCTGCGACCATCAAGAGCGTCAAGGGGCATATTATTAATTGTGTGGCCAAGTTTCATCAACTGGAAGAAGTAATCGATAAGCGGACAAAATTTTCCGCCAGGAAAACATAACAACAGTTCGGCGAGAATTGGACGCAAAAGTCACCTATGATTATTTTTTTTCAGCACCGAGTCTTACTACCAGTTTGGGTTATAATAATTATACTAAAGTTTCTATGGATGATGAAGGCTATATTTAGAGGAAGTGTACCCACATTTGCGTGGAGGTAGAGTGGAAAACTATCTTGGTAAAATCACCCTCAGTCCACCCGACCGAGATGTGAACTCCAACCTCCCTGTCATCGGCAGTCTAGTCTACTGTGAGAGTGACGCCTTGTAAGTCGCCTATTATACCAATGTTAATAACTTGGGCCGGATTTATATCTGTGGAGGCCCGGGGCCGTACAAATTTGGGGGCCCCTAACACTAAGCAAATATTTCTCTTTTCATTTTTTCAACGTTTCGACAGTATCATTTTTTCTTCACAAAATTAACTGTTGATATTTCCAATGTTAAAGATATTATTTAAATAAATAAATATTATAGCTAGTCACAATATATTAGATTTATATATATATATATGTAGCCACGAGATTCGCTGAGATTTAGGGGTGTTGTTGTTTATGTTTTGCAAATAACTGTGTCAAATATTTATTTGCCGCACGTACCATTTGACAATAATTAATATTTTGTCAGAAATAATTTGACACGGTATTATAGTACGAGGAACTGTCTTCTGCACGACGTCATAGTAGGAAAAGTTGAGGGAAAGAGGAGCTTAGGAAGAAGGGGGATTCAAATATTGGATGACTTGGATCTAGGAAGAAAATTCTGGGAGATGAAGGAGGAGGCAGAGGACAGGGCGTATTGGCGGTCTAAGTTCATTGACAAAAGGAAAGATGCTGTCGTAAAACAAAACACCTAGTATTAAAAATAATGCAAAGTTAAACTTCGTTTAAAATGCGTGACTGAAATTTTTTAGAGCTTTTTTTTTTTTCAAAAGTTTGTGGAGGTCCTAATTTTTGGGGTCCCTGTGGCGTTATTTCCTTGTCACCCTCCCTTGAATTTGGATTTGTCAATAATAGTAAATTTAACTATAATAATGTTTTTTTTCATCTCAAGGCAAGGTATGGTAGAGTCTAATTTTCATATGAAGACCCTTATCTGACAGCTATAAAAGTTACTTGCTAGATCTAACTCCAGGTATTCATACGTCAAGTCATGTGATCTGTCGCTATCAAATTTGATAAATAAGATCAATATCTATAAAATCTTGTAAGTAAAATAAAAAATGTAATTTATCTTGGCTGCAAAAAATATGTTTGTGTTATCAAAAAGGCTTTTGCTATGAAAATTGGCCTCTTTTTGTTAGGATAGTACTTGTATAATATAAGACAAAAATTGCGGTCAAAGTTGATAATATTTTAGTATATTATTAGTATTATTTTGTAGGTATTGATAATATCTATAAAAAACGACAGCTGCAATTACAATGACTCAACGTATGACTATATTAAATCACCTTTTGATAACTTTGGTTACTGTCAGATAAAGTCATCCTTAAAACAATCCTACTATACAAGGTGATGGCCATACAGCGGTTATTAAAGTGACCACGAAATAATATACTATACAACCCGTATCGGCGGGCGTGTGGGCTAAGGAGTCAAAACCATCTAGTCTGGTTTTCCGGTGACGGTGAAGTCAAAGTTCAAATACTGGCCAGGTATAGTGAGATTTTATTTTCCGCTCTCCTTCCACGAAAGTGTTGGCACATTTTCTCCAACGTTCTGCTTTCCTGAACCCTACCTCTGTTAGTGTAAATATAGGTGAATATCCCGGACGGGTATTAAGGCGTGGAGCACGGAAAAATAATGCATCAACGGCGTAATTTGCACTTGAGACTGCCCTCATAGGGAATCTCGTAGGCCATACCATCGTGCACCACATTCTTCCCCAGAAAGAATGGGCTCGACCCTGAGGTGGGTTTGAACCCAAATCTCTCCACGATTGTGACCAAGGTGGAAGTTTTTTTCATTTATCACGTTTAGCACAAAAGTTAATAGTGATCATATCGGTGGCCACATAGTTTAATGCGTTACTCTTGTATTCAACTATATTGACGGTGACAAGGAGATCGGGGTTCAATTCAAATCTGGTGTAGCCTATTATTATGGATGTTTTTCCTTGCTAGCTTAACACTCTTTCTGCACGAAAATGCGGGTACGTTTACTGTAAAATTCTACCTTACCCTCTATTTCACTAGCGTAATTAATGTATGAGTATAACTCGAATGCGTAGGGTAAAAAAATTGTTAATAATTGCATAATAGAAGGTTGTTTTAGAATAAATAACATGGGAGAAAATTAAACCTAAAGTATTCGGCCTATATTTAAGCTTCAACCTAAAACCGCACTTCGGTATGAGAGTGACACTTCAGACTTTTTGACCACCGATACGAGTTACGGTGGAGGTATGTATATGTACCTGGCGAAGAGTTCGTTGAGTAGACGGACCAATTCCTCCGCCGTACATTGATCGGACAGACTGGTGAAGCCGCAGATGTCGGCGAACAAGATACTGAAAATAAAAGGATGAATTTTTTAACACCTACAATTAATTCTCTCTCATAAAACAATAATAATTTTTTTAGTATCATTTACAAATATAGAAGAATTCTGGTAGGAATACAAACAGATTTTTGTTTTGCGGTCAGCGTTAATATTTCCCCATATTGTTTATATTAAGTTGTAGGCAATTATAATAGATTTCAAAAGTGACAGCTGCAGATGACTTGACGTATGAATGCGTGAAAGTTGCTTTAGTAATTCTTGTAACTTTCTAATAAGGCTCTACCTACAAGCCTCTGCTTGTATTTTAACTTAAAACATTTAAAGTTTAAGTTTATCAAACACTTATCATTTTTTGTTTCAGAATATTAACATAATTATAATATGGGATATTTATGAGGAGAGTAGTTAAAGGAAATGTACCAGAATTAGCTTGGAGAGTGGGTATGAAAACCAAAGTAATAAATCACATCACATAACCTCAGTGCAAACGACCGAGAATGGGACCTGGCTGGATCTGTTTATCTATCACCAGAGACCCAGTCTATTGCGAAACTGAAACCTTTTTATGCCGTATGCATGTATCAATAACTTTCAAACTAACTTTTCAACTATAGTAACATGGCTATTAAATCCATCATGATATGAGTATTCGTATTATTAGCAACATAAAACCTTCCCGAGTAGAAGGTGGCTAAGATAACTGATAGTTAATGATCCTAATAACTCATATGTAGCTGACTATTTCCATCCAAACGTTCAACACAGATTCTGCCCTAAAATACGAGTAAAGAATTACCTTAGGCAGGGGATTATTCCTGAATAGCTCACTGGTAAGAGCATTCATGTACTAAGTAAAATGA
Organism: Timema genevievae; assembly: GCA_902155825.1. Classification (NCBI taxonomy): domain Eukaryota; kingdom Metazoa; phylum Arthropoda; class Insecta; order Phasmatodea; family Timematidae; genus Timema; species Timema genevievae. Next base: position 58,738 of record CABFWO010001467.1, on the reverse strand, counting down.
CCTAGGTTCGATTCCCGTGTCATTTAAAGAATATGGTATTTATATTCGGCTATAGCCGTACTTGGTAACTATAATAGCGTGGCTATTAAATCCATCATAACTTAAAATAGTAAAGCAAATCTAATACTACACACTCATCATTTAGTCAGAAAGAGTAAGATTTGAGTTCAACGACGAGCTTATTATTATTATTATTATTATTATTATTATTGTCAGTCGGCGCATGTTTGAAAAAAGGGAATTTCTAAGGCCGTAGAAAACAAATTTTTCTGGCTGAGGTACGTCAGAAAATGTTACGTTACTTACCGTATTGGAAGCGACCATGTTCAAAACGACCAGGCTTATATAATGTTGAATGTGACCAGATTTTTTTATGATGCGTGTTAAAAGCGACCACATTATATTTCTTATCCTCTAGATTTATTAAAAGATGAAAGGTTAGGTTAATTTCGGTTGTGTAAGAACCATGATAATTGATTTTTAAAAAAACATGTTTGGTCGCTCTGAACACTGTGAAAGTTATCTGGTCGTTTCCAACACCGGTCGATATTAACACGATCGCTTCTAACACGTAGCCAATGTTATTATACCTTTCGCCAATAAGACCCCACTAGGGAGGTCCAAAAAAATTCCAGGAAAGATACAGACACCCACGGAGCCCCCACCTCTTTCTATAACCTTGGGAGCTATAGTAGACCTACTTAAAATTACTATGCCTTATCATTCAAACAAAAGATATTGAAGCCATTTATTAATAAAAATTATTTAGTGCTCACCTGACATTTTCATGGCGTTGTATGTATATCTTATGGAACATCGTGTCTTTAGGTTTCCCTGCGATGTCCGCCTTCATCTCCATGGCAACGTGACGCGGTAACACCGACAGTAAGAGTCGCTCCTGTAAACAACACACGGCAGTTAGTAAATAAATACATATAAACCTCTTCGGTGGCCGCGTGGTCTAACGCGCTAATCTCGAAGTAGAATGCCGATGACGGGGAGATCAAAGTTTGAATCTCGGTAGGGTTTTTTTTCCTCTACAAAATTGTTTTTCACTCTCCCTCCACGCAAATGCGGGTCCACTTCCTCTAAATATAGCCTTTCTAATTCCCAAGACCATTAGGGTATTTTAGTAAATTGGCGTATTGCCCAAATAGGTAGTAAGACGCGGTGCTAAAAAAATATTTTTAGATGGTTTTCAACATGTAATTTCCATTTTTTTTCTCCCCCTATCCTTCTTCTGAGCACATAAGGGTACATTTCTTCTTGTATAATCTCCTCGTCCTTACTCTTTAAATTAAGGCATTAAAAAGGCTCACGTTGAGCTTACCAGTAAATAAAAAATTTAAATAAAAACCTGAGGTTTTTTATCTATTTTTAAACCTATGATATGAAGTACTACAAATATTGGAAAACCTTTCGCTGGCACTAATATATTATTTAAAAAAAACAGGATTACGGATCTCGAAACCGGAGCGAAGAGATTTTGAGAAGTATATTATTCCCCCCTCCCTTCCTCACCCAATGAATGAAAAAATAATAATTTACGAATAAAATTTAAAGTAAATATATCTATATGTTTAACATTTCTCCTTAAAACTCGAATTTGTTAAAGCCTTATTATTGTTGAAAATTTAATGTTTTGTCGAGGTAACATCTCAAATTTTAATCTCCAACTAAAACACGTAAGTATTTTAGAAGTAAATTTTTCCAGTTTTAATATTGTATACTTACTATAAATAAAAACCAACCAACAACATTCATAGGAAGAGCCTCTTATAAAAACTTTTTTTTATGTCAACATTGTTTTGGTAATGGGTAAAATTCTAACATTGTATTGGTGTTATTTCATAGGGTTGATAATATATATCAAAAGTGACAGTTCGAGAGTTGGACAGTCGGATGACTTGACGTATGAATATGTGAGAGAAGATCTAGTAACTTTTCTAAATGCCTTCATCCGAAAATTATACTGTAGATAAAATTCACTCCAGAAAACACAAGCCCAAGACTAGGGTAGTGTAATTAGCCACCTTTATTGATATGCAAATATTTCCAGGGTACTGGGGAAATAGGGGGAAAGACCGATTTTTAACTCAAATAGTGTTTGTGCTTCCATCTTTTAACAAATCATGATATCTTATTAATGCACTTTAGATTATGGTTAAAAGTGGTCTCCGTCATATTTAGATTATTAAAAAGGTATTGGTTGAAGTCCTTATGAGGTTTGAAATATAAAAGTTGTCCCTGAAAATGTGTGCCCAAAAGGTGACTTAACCCATTTCCCCCCTGTATTCTTCTTCCTACTCATTTGGGTTGTACGCTCCTTCATTTATTAACCAGAAGGGTTTAATATGACTTAGAAGACCAGAGTTCAATCTCAACCAGAGCCATTAGAATGTTATTTTATTATAGAATATGTTTTTCACTATTCCCTAGAAGATTATAGAAGTATATGAGTAACTATTTAAAATCCACCCTTATCATCCCTTACCCAAATTGGCACTTTGATGAGAAGAACTACAAATACATTTTATACGTGTTTGATAAATTCACATCTATAATATACATTAATTAGTTAGGAGACCCACTTCAGTGGCCGAATAGTCTAAGGCATCACGCTCGTGTTATACTGGCCTGCTAAAGACTGAGAGATTGGGGTTCGAGTCCTGGTAGGATCTACTGAGGGTTGTTTTTCCTAAATAGTTTCTCACTCCTTCCACGCATATAGGGGTAGATTACCTCTAAAATACTTCCTTCCTTATTAAAGTAGTTATAATATATGTGTAGGCCTATAACCTGAACAGGTATATTTTGATTTGGTAGGAAGAACAGTATATAGTAATTATTAAAGTTAATAAATACATTTTCATATATTCATACATCAATTCATGTTATCTGCAGTTGTCACGTTTGATAAATATCACCACTTATAAAATAACACAAATAATAAAGTAAAATAATATGAATATTGGCCGCAAAGAAATATTATGTTTGTAATTTATAAACTGTTCTTCCAACCAAAATCAAGATAATTCGCGGCGATAAAAAAATAGTTAAGCGATATTTAGGCTAAACAAAAGATTGTATAAAGTTGGATTTTTGATTGAAAAATTTTGGCTACGACAGATGAACCAGGTTTAAAATCTCGCTATGTATAACCGTATGCGTTCAAGATGCAAAAATAATAATGTATTATTAAGGAACTAGCAAATTTTATACATAATTATATCTACATATGATTTCTTTGAATTTTCAATACGGCATTTTCATTGCTAGTTATTTTTTTAACTATCTTTTTTCAACTAAAATAAAATCTAATTACATTTTCATAGTTAGTGTTAAGACTTCATGAGATCATTTTTAATCATATATCCCTCCTAAATTTAGAAATTGTCTCTTAATTTTTCCTTATTATGTGAGTGAGTTATCTCAGAAACTCATAATACAATATTCGTTAAAAATAATTCGCACATCATCACTTTAATCAGACTTATATTTTATGTTACACTCATAAGATTTGCGCACTTTTCTTTTTAATAGCAAATGAAAGTAATACCATCAAAACCTCTTATTTCACGATGGAAGAGAGTGGTTTTTTTTTTTGCTGACACAATTACTTTTTACGTAACACAGTAAAATACACTATCTACGAAATATTTAATAACATAATCTTTACAGCGACTCGCATTTCATTTTTTATATCAGCGTAAAAACTTAAGCTCTTTTATTTAGAAGCTAAAAATATATGTAAGCGAAACTTTCAATATTTTGCCTTTTTATTTTTAATGGAAAAATTATTTTGTAATAGGTCTATTTGTGTTCGTTTTCCTTTAGTATTTGTCAACTAAATTACATATTTAATTTAAACTTGGTAAACACATAGGTACCTACAAAAAGTAATCTTAGGTTTGACTTGTTCTACCCAGTCAAGGGTTAAGTATGTAGAAAATTTTATAAACCTAAACAACTTTAGACTTCTAGGCTCTCAAAAAGTGATACAAAACGTTCAGCTAAACTTATCCAAGTTTACCACTAGTCTAGGTTTCACACAATATAATAAACACAAGTAGGCCTATTTAAAATATAAATAAAATATTTACAAGGTAAAATTTAAAGATGGAATTATTTACAAGCTTATTAAATACAGTTCATTGTTGTCAGAAGTTAAAAAGTCTATATAACTACCATAAATATCATATTCTTAACTTAATAATGGGCCAACATTTATCTCATTAATATCTTAAAAAGTAAAGAGATTCTTTTCGACAATAATTTCCTTAGTTATTCTCTTTAAGTCAACAACCCGAAGGTTGGTTTGATGTGATTTCTATCCATCCGGTGCTAGAAATGCACTCAGCCTTCGATTGGTTAGTACTGCCTGCACCATCTGGTATAAAGTACATGTACTAGGATGGTTCAGAAATTGTGGTGGTTCCCCGTTGCCTTACACACTGAACTTCTATGAGAAAGCGCGAAGGAGCCTTACAATTTTGCCGGGAAAGTATTTTCATGTACCTTCCAGTGTTCCATTACATTCCACACGACATAGGACCGACGGCTTTACTTACACTCCGAAGGAGGCTGTGCTACGGATTTTTTTATCGCTCAAGAAAAATACAATGAACTCAGCTGGGTTTGAACCAACGAACATCACATCCTTAGGTGAGCACTCTACCCCAATACCACCGAGGATGATCACTGAGTTCTATACAAACCGATGTTCATAATATAAATAAATAAATAAATGCCAGCAAAAATCTTTTGACGACAATTTCTAGAGTTCTACTAAAATGTTTTTTTAATTTTCTTATATATATAAGCATCTTCTATGAGGATTATAATATAAAATTTACAAATTTCCAATAGCAAAGTCACAATTTAAGAAACGACCATTACAATTCTACTGAAGAGATCCAAACATATTTTTTTGCGTTCAAAATTGATAAAATGTTACTATAATACTCACAACACAATTTCTTATGCAAAATGTTGTACAAGAAATTGAACAAGATCTTGGTCACATTGAATGCCCACATCTTTTACCCAAAATCTGTTCATACAGCACTTATGATTTCCTTTCAATATTTGAACAATACTACGACTTTTTCCCCCCCTATTTATGATTAAATAATCATTGAATAATTTAAAAAAATAGTATTTGCTGTAAATATTCTAATAATAATCACTAAATATTATCATATTTTAAAATTTTATATTTAGCACCACGTCTTACTACCCATGCGGGCTATACGCCTATGTACTAATTAAAATAATGTGTTAGTGATTAGAAAGGTTTAATTTAGAGGAAGTGCACCCGCATTTTCATGGATGGAGAGTGTAAAACAATTTTGGAAAAAAACTCATCAATGCGCCAAACCGGGATCAAACCCTGATCTCCCCATCTTCGGTAGTCTAGTCTATTGCAATTTGCAAGAGTAGCGCTTAAGACAATGCGGCCACCAAAACGGGTAGTTTGGCCTGTTGATAATATTACAAATTACTCATACGTAAATAAAAAGAGTAGCAGACTAGCAGATGGAGTATATAGTGTTTACAAAAAAAAGTTGTACAATAAAAACTGGCCAATTTAGGAAGTGTTGTATATTTCCTACAAGGTACAAAATCTTTTATACAGTGAGATGTGCAAAGCATATCTTGTACAATTTTTGGGTATCCACACGGTAAAATTCTGTAAACACAACATCTTATACAATAAATTGTATCGTGTTTATAGGGCTTAAGTCGGGAGTGTAGGGGACCCGAGAAAAGGTAAGTGTTTTTGCGTTTTTTGTAGCTAAACTTTATTTTTGCTAAAAGAAATCAAATATTTCTCCATTAGAATCATAAAATTTAATTTTCTTCACATAAGGATAACAACAGTTATTGAATATCTGTAATGAGCATTGACCATTAGATGAAAATCTTTTTAAATAAAGATTTGTCATTAAATTCCAGGACACCCTTTACAGATATTCAGCAAATGTTGTTATCACCACGTGAATAAAATTAAATTTTATGTTTGTACTAAAGCAATATTTTATCTATTTTGACAAAAATATTTGCTGTAAAAACTGCAAAAACCCTCCCCTTTTCTCGCATCCCCCCACCTTAGGAGCGCATCTATACAGAGTACCGGAGACACGTCTCATCTATCGAAAGTTGTGAGCTTGTAATTTGAGTGAGCCTACTCATCGCTCACGCCCTAGAGTTGTGACGTGTCTAAAGTAATTGATCCCGGGACGGGCGCCAGGGATAATAGGGGTGGTGGAATGGGGACGACGACGCCTCTCTTGGACGCCGAGCGTCGAGGAGACCGGAAATGATATAAACTGTCGGATGTTGTACTTCTAAACGTTTTGAGAACTTGAAGGATCTTCGCGTCCACGGGGTAACCAATACAGGCAATATTTGAAAATAGAAAAATTATAGTATACTTTTTATTGGATTACCAGTTATTATAAACACTGAATTGTATATTGCAAGTCGATATTAACACTTGCATCTATAGTAATATAATTTATAAACACTTGCATTTTTTATTACAATTAATATAATACTTGTATTTTATTGCAATTTACTATAAACACATCTAGCTTACAAGACCTTATAAACACTTTCATTTGATTACAAGTCACTCACAATAAACCTTTGCATTAATAGTAATATATTTTATAAACACTAGCATTATTTATTACAATTATTATAAACAGATGTATTTTATTACAAGTTGCTATAAACACTTTCATCTTTACCTTGATTTTGGTAGAAAGAACAGTATCTGGTAGGTACTAAAGTTACTAAAACAATTTTAATATATTCATACTTCAAGTCATGTGATCTGCAAATGTCACTTTCGATAGATATTATCAATATCTATAGAATAACACACACAATATATTTAAATGTTACCAATGTTGGCCTCAAAGAAATATGTTTGAAATTTCTAAGCGTTTCCTCCAGCCAAAGTCCAGCTATATATTAAAATACCTTATTAATACGTGCATTTTTATTGAAATTTATTATAATAATTTGAGTATAGATTAAAAGATCTTATAAAGCCTTGCATGTACATTCTATATTGTTACTATAAACACTCATTGGAAGATTACAGGTTCTTAAATTACACTAGCAGATTGACTACATGTTCTTAAAAAACTAAACAAGCTAGGCTTCAAGTTTAAAAAACAAATATCATCTACTGTGGACTATAATTTAGCGTACTGTGAATACACCCCTTTTCCCAACTACCCCTTCTTTCAACCCCGCTTTTCTCCTTTTATTTATATAATTCAATCACAACAAAACCTTGTTTACGAGCGCATCAATGAACTTAGAGAACCTAAAGTGTTCACGAACGTTAATGGAGTGAATTGACATCGGAAACGCAGTTTAATGACGTCATCTACTCCAATATCTCACGCATCATGAAACCCCCGCAAAATTCTACCGAAATATAAAAGCTAAGAGCACCATAAATTCCTTTCCTATCTTCATTCCAAGTTATTCATCCCTAAACGTGAACTGGAAAGTATTAAATCAAATTTATCTTTAAAACTTCGTTTTTATTTCTGTAAAAAAGGGAGGTATGATGAAAAAAAAAAAGGAGAGATTTGGAACAAAAACTTACAATCTTGACAGGTCTGGAATATTTCATCCGGAAATTATTTGAAACCAATTTATATTCTATCCTGTCTTTCAATGGTGAGTCTTACAGGTTTTAATAGAGCTTTTTTTTTGTCACAAAATTTAAAGGAAATACAAAATTCTTAAATTATTTTGATTATCATTGTTATTCACCATAGGAGGAAATGTCTTATGCATGACTTCATAGAAGGGCGACCATTCGTTGAAGGTCGTAGCGGTAGCTGAGAGGTCTAAAGCGCTAGACACTAGTCTGCTTGATAGTTATCAAGGTATTTTTTTTAAATCACTGAGTCTTACTACCTGTTCAGGTTATACGCATATATGATAAATTAATATATTGAGGTAGGGATGATTACGTAGGTAGGGAGGGTTACGTAATCCTCTCCCCTTAGAAAAAAACATCTTTCTACGCCCTTGACCAAAAAAAGTTTTGTTTAGTAAAAGCTAAGAGCACAAAAACATCGCGTCCCCTACACTGGCGTTCCTTTCCATACCATCACTAATACAGCCCATCATAATTTATTCTTTCCGTTTTTGAAAAAAAGGCAGTCTAAAAATTACGCCAAAAAATGTATAAAAGAAGAACATATCTCTGAAATATTCAGTACCAAGTGTTATTAAAGTCCTTGTTTCCTCTTAATGTAGTCAAAAAGTCAAATCCAGAATATTTAGTGACAGGAAGGGAGAGCACTCCGTAAATATGACGGTAAGAAAATCGTCATATCGAAATAAAAGCCTTTAATAAAAGAAGATTTATAAGAATTTAATTCAAAATGTAATAAACTTAAAACCTTTTATAACCTATTACGCTTTATTGTGCCGCTCCTTCAAATAGGACGTCAGTCGGGGCGCGTAGACAAATGACGACTACAACAATACACCTCCCCTATAGTCTTTTGTTTTCTATTCTTGCAAGACATCTTACCTTGGTCTAACAATGGGAGGCGGTTATATTCCTGTCTTACAAATTAATTAAAAATACGTCTTCCTTTTTGCAGAGGGAAAAAATACGTTTCCCTCTCCGTTATATCATTATCTTCCGCCCGTATTTAAACGTATTCCTGCTGCTTTAGTTAACGCCAAAAGAAGGATGATTAAAAACTTGTGTGTCGCTAAGAGGGCCGTCTACCTGAACCCCGTAACGCATAGCGGACGTCGAGTAATCCCGCGTTATTTAAGAAGTGAGTTAATTATTTTTAAATATGACTCAAGCTAAACTGGATTTGAAAGCTATCAACATTCACCTATAGGATTAAAAAAAATGTACGTTCCAAGTTTTGTAGAATTGTAAAGAATTAAAGTAATTTAGAACTGAGATTAGATAATTTTCAACGACTTTTCACGCAAAATGTCACACCTCTGATATAAACGTCAATCGTCAAAGGTAATCTGCCCGAATTTGCGTGGAAGGAGCGTAGGAAACCATTAAGGAAAAACCACTCTCAGTAGACCTGACCGGGATTTGCACCCCAATCTCGCCGTTATCAACAGGCCAGTTTAACATGAGAGTGACGCCTTAGACCATTTGGCCATTGAAGCGGGTGTTTTTATATTCTATATATATTTTAATATTAGTGTACACCATTTTAATTCACTTTTGTTGTTTTGCAGGCTTAGCAATTAAAAATGGAAAAGCAATTTTTCTAGCGATTACATTCTTGTTCCTGTTCCATCAACCGATACAATCAACTCAATTTTTGAGCACTTTGTACTTGTTCAATGCACAAAATAATGAAATGTATTGTGCTGAGAGCTCCGCCATTCTTTTGATACATTTTACATATACAATTGAGTAAAATGAGTTTAAATACCGACACAGCTTGAACGAACGAACATGAAAATAATCACACTATTAAAAAAAAAGCTGATTATTTAAGACAAATCGAAATTAATTAAAAAACATGATGTCACAACATGGCTTTATTAAAATTAACAATTTTTCACCCTCCAAGCTTATCAACTTAATATGTGTAATTGATTACATCTTGAAACTAAATTTGTAATCTCTTCGCAACTTAGAAATATATTCTAGAAGAAAATTATAAATTAAATATAATTCATATAGGGGGATGTGGTTTTTATAAAATATTAAGTTAGCTTAACACGCATCGGTGGCGGGCACGTGTAATAAACGTCAGTGTTCGAATCTTGACAGGGTGTATTTAGGAGGTTTTTTTCCCCTTAATTGGCTTCCCCACTCTCCCTCAACGCAAAATCAATTATTACTTCCTTTGAATTGTGTTTTCTACTCATTTACCCTAAATTAGTGTCGTTAAATGAGAATAACCTGGACGGGTAGTAAGGCGCTAGAGCAATAAAACAAATTGGCTTAAACGTATTTTCTAAATATTTTATTTTACTATTTTTATTTAATAACTCCTTTAAATTCTGCCTTCATCCATTAATGTGAGTAAAATGCGTATAAAGTCCATTTTTCGTAGAAAGAGACTTGTCTGGAAAGAATAAAAGTTACTATATATATACACTTTCAGGTATTCATACGTCAAGTAATGTTTTCTTCATCTGTCACTTGTGATGGATGATAGCAATAGCTATTAAATAACAATAATAATAGAATATCAAGTTATAAATGTTGACCAAAATAAAGTTTGTATTTTCTAAAAGTTTCTTCGAATGAAAATAGGACTATAGGCCGAACGGATAGAGAACTGCAGTGTAAAAAAGAAAGTCGTACATTGGGTCACGTCTACTTCTCTGGTTAAGGGTAAGTGTGTGTGTCTGATTAAAGGGCGCATGCGCGGCTCTCAACCTACGTCATCCCACTCTGGAGATATGTTCGATTAATCACCTCTGCGCGCAACAGGCCAGACCCTACAGCCCGTAATTATTATTACTGTCATCACCAGAATAAACCCCTCCTTTTTTCTTTTTTTTTTTAACTAAGTGAGGGCAAGGGTGCTGAAATATTTCACGACTGTTTAAATATCTCACACCCTTGAGACGAAGGCATAAACATCTGAAAAATAGTACGTAATTATTTAAGGGGGTCTTTAAAGTACTTTCAGGTTAAAGATGAGAAAATTATGGAGGGGTGCTTTGGTTAATTGCAGGTTGAGAACATAACTATACTACCTGCGTAAACTCAGCTTATATCAAAAGAGTATGCTTTATATTTCTAAACAAAGCCTTTTATAACAGTTGATTTTGAATAGAATCGTTATAAGTTTGTGTTAACATGACGAAAAAAGTTTTAAATATTTATATATATACTAACGGGCCCGACAGACGTTGTCCTGCCCGAACGTTGGCTTTTCGTTTGGGTGGCATAATTGATTTCGATAATAAAACAAATACTATGTGATCATCACAATTACAAATTCACAATAAACTCCAATTAGTGAGTAACACAAATATTACAAATTCAGTGTTTGTCAAGACAACATACAAAATAAAACATCTTTTCATTTTTGGCATTTCGCCCACAACTCCACAAATATCAGCTGTATCGAAAAACAAACATAACTATGAATTATTCTCAGAAGTTCAATTATTCATGAACTTTTCAGAAAGTTTTAACGGTCAATTATTGATGAACTTATGATTTTTTAACGGTCAATTATAAATATTTGGGCGAGGGTGTTGAGGGGGGAGGGGGGGGAATTTTTAGGTTACATGTTCTGATATGCAAAAAATTTAAAAAAAGAAATTACCCCCAAAAAATTCCCCAAAAAAATCCTAGAACCCGATTGCAGCGCCACCTACCGGGTCCAATTGTGAATCTAAACCATCCACGGACCCACTCAAACACACACAAAAAATTTCATCAAAATCGGTCCAGCCGTTTAGAAGGAGTTCAGTGACATACACACGTACAGAAGAATTATATATATTAAGATTTACTCCTTCCTACCTTTGACATCAAACGTTTTAGTAGTTAAAGTTGCTACAAACGTACCCATGTAGTTTATTGATGACTAGATTTTTAACTAAATTAATTTTAGTTCGAATAAAATAAAGGGACTTATCATGGCTGATGAAAACATTTTTACAGTGAAATCGCAGTAGGAAGGGAGGTAATTGACAATTCAAAAGTTGCTAACGCTACTTTCACACACTCATAGGTCAAATAATTTGTTCTGCAATTTTCACGTTTAACCAATCATATTAATGATGATGATATAATAATAATAATAATAATATGGTTACATTTTGTCAGTATTGAGGCTGGGTAGGATTATGGTAAGGATTGTCGAAAGGAATAGCTTCCAATTTTAAATAAATACATTACAATCCCCCCACCCACCCCTTTTTAATATTTATTACTTGCTTCGGTAGCCACGTGATATAAAGCAGTGATCTCTTGCAGTAGACTAGACTGCCGATGACGTGAATACCAAGGTTCGAATCTCGGTCAGGTGTATTGAGTTTTTTTTCCAAAATGGCTTTCCACTTTACCTCCACGCAAATGCAGGTGCACCTCCTAAAAATATGCCCTACCTAATTCTTAAATCTATTAGCGTAATTATTACATAAGCGTATACCCCAAACGGTTAGTAAGTGGTGCTAAAAATTTTTTATGAAATTGAAAATTTTTGGGAACATCCTCGTGTGGATTAGATTTTTTTTAATGGGAATCTGTTGGGTAGAAAATTCATGTTCAAAAACAATAGCTTCCCATTTTAAATAAATGTATCACAAATTCTCCCCTTCTAAATATTTTTGAGAACACCCAGATAAGGTATGAACGTGGGACTCTCTGTACCTGTTGTTGATTCTCCCTCTGCGTTGTAAGCCGTGCCTCGATACACTGTCTCGTCTCGAGGAAGGCCTGCCTCTGAGCCAACTCACTGGGGTAGTGCGTGAACACTCCCGCAATGTTGGTGCACGCCATCAGGATTATGTTCGACAGCAACTGAAACAAACATTCTCTTTTAGCACGGCGTCTTACCACCCGTTTGGGTTATACACCTATGAACTAATTACGATAATGGTTTTAAGGATGAGTAGGGTGAATATAGAAAAGATATGGGAAGAGCAGATTACAGAAAATGTGCTAGTGAGAGGAGAAGAATGGTAGCAATTAAAGGAGGAAGAATGGTGGAAGGATAGAGGAAGATGGGAGGCATTTTACTAAAATGACCCAGCCACAGACTTGAAACAGTTGATGATAAAGTTGAATATAGAGGAAGTGTACCCAAATTTTCATAGAGTAAAGTGTCAAGCAATTTTGGAAACCGCCACAATACACCTAACCAGGATGCGAACCCCAATATACCCATCATCGGCAGTCTAGTCTATTGCGAGAGTGACGCCAAAGACCATATGGCCACTGAAGTGGGTGAAACAACAATTACATCGGTCTTAAACCCAGTATGTACTTAGAAATCTTGTTAGCAAATTTTGTTCAGAAATTGTTTCTTGATGTTTCTAAAATGTTTCCTGTTGATCGCAAGAGTAGGTAAACAGTTTGCGAACATGGTAAACATTATTATTGTTGTCACATTGTTTGCAAACAGTTAAACGAACATTGTTTTGTGTCCAGACTACAATGACCCAAAATGTTTCCCGTCCATTCTTTTTACTATTTTAAATCATTCCTATACTTTTTTTTATGAAAATGCACACGAAGGGCCTTTATAACTTATTTTTCAACTTCATTAGCACTAACTGAGAACTTTTCATCCTATTTAATTTAAAACATTTAGTTTTTGTACGCAATTTTTATAATCTTTGTATGTCACATCCCCCAACATTGTATTGGTTTGAAATATTTATATCAGTTTAAGAGTTTTTTCAGCTGTCCAAGACATAACAAGAACAGAACAAAAGAGAGAAGAATCAGACGTTGCTTGTTACCTACAACATGTAGACTTTGTTCCTTGTAGCCCATTAGAAATGAATAACAAGAAACATTGTTTCTTTTTTCGAAAACTCAAAGAAAACTCAGAATCTTGTCTCCAAACAATTTCCCAACTTATCACAAACTTTTATAAAAAAAAAACTTAAAAGACATGTTGGAAAATATTTGCATATGTTTGCAAACAAAATTTCAGAAAAATGTTTCCAAGTACGTACTAACAAGGGGAGGCCACGACGTTCGGATCACGGATTATCTTTAAACTTTGTACCCTTTTAGTAGTCCATTAGGACAACATAATGTGCAAGTAGTAAGGCGTACTACTTAGGCGTTTTCGAGAAAATCGCAAGAGAAGTTTTACGCGTCGAATATGTACCGATGCGTTGCGACAATGAGCACGATATGGTGGCGGTCGAGTGGTTAGCGTTCCAGCTCCGTAATCTCTAGATAGCTGGATCGAGTCCCGCTCATCTTTTTTTTTCAACACTGGTCATATTCTTTCCTATATATTACAATTCAAAGGTAATATAATGAAAAAATACGTGTATTTGCATGAACTTTTATTGAATTTCCAATGTTATTTGGCTGTTTACTCATTTTTATTACTACAACAAATATTATATTTATAATTATCGACAAGTAAACGACCAAACGCATAAAGTTTTCCTGAAAATGTATGCCTGTCGTGATTTGCGAAATCCCTCATACCTGAAATCGGGTAAGGTACCCGGAACTGCTTTGCACCTGGACTCTTTGACCTGCAGACACAGGTTTGAAAGGATAAGGGGAGGGCCAGGCTTGGAAAGCCCAAGTCAAACATCGATAAATAAAGGTGTGAATAACTTTATTCAATAATACAATGAGCTACAATATGTCAGAATATATTACCTTTGAATTGTAATATATAGGAAAGAATATGACCAGTGTTGAAAAAAAAAAAGATGAGCGGGACTCGATCCAGCTATCTAGAGATTACGGAGCTGGAACGCTAACCACTCGACCGTCGTCATCTCGTGCTCATTGTCGCAATGCACCGGTACATATTCGACGCGTAAAACTTCTCTTGCGATTTTCTCGAAAATGCCTAAGTAGTACGCCTTACTACTAGCACATTATGTTGTCCTAATGGACTACTAAAAGGGTACAAAGTTTGAAGATAATCCGTGATCCGAACGTCGTGGCCTCCCCTTGTAAGTTTAAAAGAGAACCGAGAGAATGTGATTTCTAAGTGGCCTGGTTAAACCTTTCAGTAACAATCCTATGATGGATTTTTGGGCGAAGGGTGTCAAGGCTATTTCATAATTTTTGTAAGGCCGTATAAGAAAACCCACCAAATTTATTTATTAAGCAATTTTTCAGGTTGTTCTAAAATGTATACCTGCATATACTGTTATTTCATAAAGGGGGATGACAGTGTCTTAGGTGCTAGGAATGCATTGTACTTGTCCGTTTTTGACGGGAAGATCGTGGATCAAGTCAAATCCAGGTGCATTTAGGAGAGGTTTTTCACAAAAAGAAACTATTCAAACGATTTCTGCTTATGAACAAACAAAATGGCGATGACACTATTCCCCGTGCATTAGCTTATTAGGAAAGCGAATAACTAAATTTAAAGTTAATCTTGATAGATGGCGTTGCTAGTCATTTATTTGAAGTATCACAACCAGGTGACCTGGTGGTCTAGGGGTAAGGTGTTGGACTTCTTTGCTGGGGGTCCAGGGCTCAATCCTCGGTCCCAGCACAGATTTGTCTGATTACCAAACCCTTCCTTCACCTCTGAAAAGACGTGTATCTACAACTTGTGAATGTGAGGAATGCCAGGCCTCCACCGTGGTTCGGATCCCACGTTAAACTGTAGGTCCTCCATTTCATTTCACAACACCCTATTATTTCAAATTAACATAAGTGCGTCTAAACCAAACGGGTAGTAAGACGCGGTGATAATAATAATAAGTACCACGACCACGTAACATGAATCCGTGTAAGTCTAGGACCTACATAGGTGAAGTTATGTGAGATTAATCCGTCAATTTTGATAGATAATAACAATATCTAAGGATTAATACTAAATAATAGAGTAAATGTTACTCAAAGTGGACTGGTATAAATATATACATACAGTATATATGTATTTTATAAAAGAGCCTTCCTACCACATTCCAACTATACCAACTTTCCCAAGATAAGATTTAAAAGTGTCTTCCAAATTTTCAAACATCCATCAAGTTGGCGATAGGGAAAAGAATCTGGAAAATTGATTCCTTTCTTCGATTCCTTCTGCTTCTTAGAGTTTCGAACAACTTGGCTTTTATTGAACTTTGTTGGATGGTACTTTCATTCTTAATATAAATGCTTTCAGGTGATATGCTCTCACCCAATACCAAAAGTGCCTCCTTACATCCTATATTTAACAAGTGTGAGATAAAAGTGCCATCAACTTTCAAAATATCGCCATATCGTGTTTCATCTTTAGACATGTTTTATTATAAACTAGTATTGCTGTGAACAGTAGACCTCCCTCCATGTTATTATCGTTACTACAGTCTTACTAGTAGTTCTGTTGAACAGTAGACCTCCCTCCATGTTATTATCGTTACTACAGTCTTACTAGTAGTTCTGTGAACAGTAGACCTCACTCTCTCCATGTCCTTATCGCAGTATTAAAATTTCTGTTTAGATTTAAAGTAATAATAATTCATTTAACTTATCCTTGGATTTTAAGTTTATATTTTCCCTTGGTGATCAAGTTAGACTGAAAACAAATTAACAATATATTATATAACACAGTGTATACATTATATAACCGTTATCCACGTTGTTTAAGAAGTCAGTCTCACAATTTATGTCAAATCTTTTTAAAAAAGCTCTACTCACTCAATCGTTTGCTTGGAGCTATAAATTATTATTATTATTGAGTCTTACTACCCGTTCGGACTGTACGCACTTACGCTAATGTCTAATGGTAGGGTGATTGTGAGATGAAATGGAGGACCTACAGTTTAACGTGGGATCCGAACCACGGTGGAGGCCTGACATTCCACACATTCACAAGTTGTGATTAATACACGTCTTGTCAGAGGTGAAGGAAGGGTTTGGCAATTAGATAAATCTATGCCGGGACCGAGGCTTGAACCCTGGACCCCCAACACAGAAGTCTGACACCTTACCCCTAGACCGCCAGGTCACCTACAATACTATTGAAAACATGTCAGTCAATTTTTTACTAATGAAACAAACAGTATAACCCTATGGTTCCATAGTTAATCGCAAAGGATTTTCCTTCTCTGGAGTAGATCCCCAGATCAAAAATATATGGCCACTCCTGCCATAGAGTAAGTATCACCGCGTCTTACTATCCGTTCAGGTTATACTTATTTGTAATATATTCTTAAAACTGAAAAAATGATACCTGGACACGGGAATCGAACCCGGGACCTTTGGCGGTTTCTATTCCCGTGTCCAGGTGTCATTTTTCAATTTTCAGAATATGATATCTAGATGCAAGTAAATCCTAACTAAAACTAATATAATAACTTTGGCTATTTGATTTTTTTTAATTTAGCACCGCGTCTTACTACCCGTTCGGTTTTACGCTTATTTGATTCTAATATGTAATAATTACGCTAGTTAGTTAGGGATGAGGAAGGTTGAATTTAGAGGAAGTGTACTCACATTTATGTGGAGGGAGGGTGTACAACCATTTAGGAAAACCACCCTTGGCACACCCGACTGGGATTCGGACCCCAATCTCCGTGTCACCGCGGCAGTCTATTCTATTGCAAGAGTTACGCCTTAGACCATGTGGCCACCGAAGCAGATTTACCTAATATTCACACCTCAAGTAATGTGATTTACATCTTTAATTGTTGATAAATATTATCAATACCTATAAAATAACATTAATAATTAAGTAAAATGCTTCAATGTTCACCCTAAAAATGTATGTTTGTATTTTTTTAAATAATTTTTATTTCTAACAGAATCAGGGTGAAATTACATTTCAGCTTGGTGAGACAAGTGTGACATAGGACGGAGACATAAACTCTAACTGGATGGCAACAAAGAGATGAAATGTGTCTTGTTTAAATTCTGACTTGATACTTTATTTTTGTATATGAATCTTTTTTTTTAAAAAAAAACAACTACATCAAATGTCTGTTCAAGTATACGTTTCTAGCATCAAAGGAAATCTATGTATAAAATAATGTGATATAATATCACGAGTAACTGTTAAAAAAAACTTTGAACTTTTTCATACTACTGAATTTAACATAATCTGTATTATAAACTAAAAAAATAAAAACAAACACCATGGTTTAGTGTTATTAGGTTCTTGATATTTTTACAATCATTAACAATTATGACAATTGAAATATTTTTTATTTATTTTCATCATCTAGTTTATTATTTTATACATACCTTGCAAAAGGTTTTTTTATAATTCCGTTTTTATTTTAATTATTGGTCCACAATTCTGAGATTTATAAAACGAATAAAAACATAAATAAGTTTTTAAAATTATGAAAGGTTGTCCAAATTTGACTTGTGTTTTAAAAATATAAAGTACCAAATAATTTTAAACAAATGTATTACACGCATTGACGTATTTCTTTTTATGTATTTTTAAATAACTTAATTTTGGAAAAAAAAAACTTTTTAAATGATTGTTTGTTTTAACTAGTAGACTAACATCAAGGTTAATAAATAGTTTATGTAAGGAGTAGGGTCACTTGTAGGAAATTCACTCGCATTCACGCGCAGAAGGGAAGTGAAGGCCATGGTAATAAATCCCATGTATTCACAAAGGCGTTGAAAAATCATTTTTCTGAGAAGGGTCCATTAGAAAATTTTACTATACCTTTAGCCAATAAAAGTGTTTGTAGGTATATATATAAGGGGGGTCCCTCAAATTCCAGGGGAGTCCAGACCCCCTGAATCCCCCATTATATGTCTTTGGACTCTTGTAGAAAACTACCCCTAACTCACCCGGTTGATGTTCGAACCTTGATTTCAATGTCACCAGAAAACCAGTCTACTGCGAGCTTGACGCCCTAGACCATGAAAGAGTTGGTCCTGCCAAATTATTTTAAAACAGTAATCCAAGCTGGTAGTTTAAGAAACACATTTATTCTGAATAAGCAAACGAAAGTGAATAGTTTAAATATTCTCTGCTACTTGGATTGATATAATAATTTGACTGGCGTAAAATTTCTATTCTCAGACCAAGAGAAGAGTATTTGTTTTTTTGTCACTGATTGACCTTGTGCAACATTTGGGAACAGGAGTAAGCTAGCAACGTGGGGTAGGAGAGAAACTCACCCTAGGGGGTACTGACAAAGGAGCCAGTCTCGACTTGTCTGGTACGCCTGTGATGGGGAGATTGGAGCTAAAATTCCTGTCGGATGTACTGAGGTGTTTCATCCTAAATCGTTTCTCACTCTTGTTGCTTGTTCAAAACAAATTCTGGTACATTTCCTCTAACTTATATATTCATCATCCCTAACCAATTCAATGTAAATAAAGGAAAAGCCCAGACAGTTAGTAAGACGCAAAGCACAAAAATTAAAAGAGAAACCTATTGTTGTTTTCGTTAACTATGTGAGACGTTATTTACTAAATCATGACTTTCAAATGAGATGTTTGTTATATTAGAAGTTACCTCGTTTAAGCATCACGTAATTTAGACATAAACTTTTTAAATGGAAACTATTCAAGAACTGTTTATATAACTTTGTGTAAAAAATCAAATCAAACGAATCTTCTGAAGATATATTTTATTTATGTCAGCCAAAAATATGTTTGTTATGAAAACTGTAAAGATATTGCCATTAACCGACCTTTCCGTCCATTGCACCTTAATGCTAAGTTAGTTTGAAAGTTGTTTGCTAATGGTATCCAAAATATAAACACTATACTATGGGTGAATATATAGTATACACCTTTCTCATTTAAATAAATAGATAAAATATCTATATATCTATTTACAAACTAAAAGACGTCCTAGCCGTTTCTGTTGGCATCCCTGCTCGTATTTTTGTATCAGCCCGTGTTATTGTTGATCCCGACCCAGAGATATGTGTGTCATGGCGGTGTTAGCAGCGCGCAGACACTGTTTTGACACTTAAGTGACAGTTTCGCAGCTCGGCGATAAGAAATCTCCCTTCTCGGCGCAGAAGGTTAAAAAAATATGAAGGTTACCAAGTGAGTGGGCGGGAGAAAAACATTCACTTCTGACAAGAAAATGAGAAATACTATTACTTAAGAGGCTTTGTTATTATTGTCGTTGCGTTTTGGAAAAAAAATTCACTTACATTTCTGGAGGTAGTTTTAGTTCAATTCATGACTTCTAAGGCTAGTTTAATCCTAGAACACTTGCGAATAGATTGACCGAATTACTATTCATAGTTGGACACGCGGGCTAAGGTGTTAATCACGTTTGGTCAGGTTTCCTGATGACGGATCCTTTTTAAAACAAGTGTACTGAGAGTATTTATTTCCTTGTACGCAAATGCGGATGCATTGCTTATAAAGTATAGCCTCCTCGATACCGCCTCAACAGTGTGAATATGTGGATGACCCAAAGAGATAATAAATTGTGGATCCCTTTAAAAAAATCGACGCTAACGCGGGTGCATTTTCTCTACCTACCTCTGATATTATTTTAAACTTCTCTTGTATTCTTATTAAACATAAACCTTTTCCTGTGAGTTATTTACTATGTACCTTCCACATGTGAGGTTTGCAAGGAATGTGATCTCCTTGTAGATAAACTTTTTGGTTGGAACACCTTTGTCACTAAACGCGGCTCTTAAAACAACGTCCGTGAGTGTAGATAAATATCTGTGTTAGCACACGGTAAATTTTAAATAAATAATATTAAGTAAATTACACATATGCAAATAACAAGAATAATCACAAATGCAGCGTCGAATGTGATTTCCATCAAGCGTTGTACAGAACTTAAGTTTTATAAAGAAATCAAATTTGGCACATATATTATTTTTGGCTTTAAGCAATGGGTACTCAGAACATCCACGCTATTATCAATTAGAAAATTAATTACTACTTCTTTTATTTTGTTATTTTAAAGAAATGGGTACAATTTAGAATGTATAAACTTCACATTAACTATTTTTCATCACTAACTTTTTTAATGCTTTTGATTAGCTAATTTTTTATCCATGAAAGACAAATATTTTTATTTTATTTACTCTCTTATTAATGATTGATATTTAGAAACTATAATATTTGATTATTTATTGTAATATGCCTACTAGCCTTCTATAAAGACGAGTACTCACAAGTAGGATTTTGGCGGAGTTGGAAAACATTAACAAAAGAATTACAAAAACGATAATCCAAATTTAATTTTCAATTTAAAAAAAATATATTTTGTATCCCTGTTACAATACATTCGATTAAGATTGAGATATTTTATTATCTTTCTTCGTTGAGTTCATTTTACCACAGTTGTAGTGAATCGTAGGTAATCACTTTGTTTGTTTTTACTGTGGTACTTAGTTATGGTCAATTACATGGTGGTCTAGGGGTAAGGTTCTAGACTTCTGTATTGGGGGTCCGGGATTCAATCCTCGGTCTCGGCACATATTTATCTTATTGCCAAACCCTTCCTTACCCTCTGACAAGACGTGTATTAATCATAACTTGTGAATGTGTGGAATGCCAGGCCTCCACCATGGTTCGGATCCCACATTAAACTGTAGGTCCTCCATTTTATCTATCACCCTACCATTACACATTAGCGTAAGTGCGTGTAACCCGAACGGGTAGTAAGACGCGGTGATAATAATAATGTTATTATGGTTAATGTTCACGTCCTACATTGTATCCTTGCCAAGAATCACAACACTTTCCTCAGTGATCTCCAACATATTTGAATGCAACTATCCCGTGCGCCCACCACCGTATTTGTTGTTATTTACTCGTGTTTCCTCAGGTAACGTATTAGAAGCGACCGTGCTCAAAGCAAACGATGTTGGAAGAGACCACAAAAACTTTCATCCTGCTCAGCGCGATCAAATATGTTTTTAAAATTCCTCCAAGCGAGTGAGCTAGGTAGAGGTCAATGTGTCCAAAATAACATGTAAGCAAATGAATTTAAACAACTAACCTACCCGCCTCGGTGGCGTAGTTAGCAAACGCGCTAGTCGTGTTGAGCTCGACCACCGAGGACGGGGAGATCGAGGTTCGAATCTCGGTCGGGTGAACTGGGGGTGGTTTTTCCTAAATGGTTTTCCACTCTCCCTCCACGCAATGCGGGTTCACTTCCTCTAAATTCAACCCTCCCATTTCCTAATCCATTAGCGTAATTAGTACTTAAGCGTATAACCCGAATGGGTAGTAAGACGCGGTGCTAAATATTATATAACAACTAACCTAACTGGCCAGAAAACTGCGCAAAACCTACACATAGAACTGGGACTTCGAAAAGACGAAGTACTTGAAATTATTTCTTAATGCATTAAGCTACGTGAATAAATTAGATTAGAATTATGTATTAATGTTTTATGAACATTGTACATTGTACTTATAGTAGACTATATAAGAGTAACAATAATTATTGAAAGAGATTAAATATCTGCAACTAAATTCGGTAAAGCAACAGGCCAGGAACGTAAAAGGCAAATGACTCGTAATATATTGTGGCCGCTTCCAACAAGCATGTTAAAAATTCTGGTCGCATACAACACGATTTCTGCTTGGCCGCTCTGAAAACGGTCTCGTTCAACATAGAAGCATTTTCTTATACCCTCTTCAATAATAGCAATTGTAATAAAATTTATAAACAAAAAAAATGCAAATTACAAGGTTATAGAACATTTTGAAGCAAATAATAATTGGAAACTTGGTTAACGAGGTTCATTTAAATTAACGTGCAGTACAGTTTTCATAGGAAGAGCCTTATTTAACCGGTCAAAAAGCTACCAGATTTACTTTCTAACATTCATACCAAGTAATGTGAACTGAATATCATTTTTAATATATAACATCAACACCTATGAAATACTATTAATAGTGTGGTAAACTCTTTTAACTTTTTTTTTTCGTTCCTTTATAGGATTTTCTTGAGTCTCCAAAACAAATTACAATTTATTTTATACCACACTAAGAAGTAATTTATCTTTTATACTCGTTTTGTAAATTTCGAAAGCCCACCCCTATTTCTCGGCTCTCCATTTTGAAAGTTTAAAATTTAAACAAGTTCCTGATTAGCTGGGATGTATTAACTATGTATATTTTTAGCTCCTCATTTCTCAAACCTCCATTTTAAAAATATACTTGCTTATAATTCAGAAAATGTTAATTTTATGAAAAAATTCTGTAAAAAATTTTTTTTATCAACGACCTAAAACTTTTAATGATAAAGTATTTTATTTATTATCTCAAAGAGTTGGGAGGATATGAACAAAATTTGACATCCGTTCAACATCTTGTCATTTTTTGGGATAAATTTTATAAATCACTTTGTTTAAGGTGGTAAATTGTGCCTATATACGAATTTTAATAAAAATAGTTTGAGCTTATTAGGAGAAAATATTTTTTTTTCTCTTTTCACCTTTAAGTAAAATACCCTTAATTTTAGTAGTGGATTGATAATTCCCAAAAATCTTCTGGGGATCCTTACGAAACCACTAAGTACCAAGTTTCAGACCGATCGGTGAAATGATTTTGAGTCCAGGCCGATGAACAGACTCGCAGATAAACAGACATACTGTATAACGAAACCCACTTCAGATTTTTCAAGTTAAGGCGGTAACGAAACGTTGACATCCATTAGAATATTAAATTAAATTTGGTTTTGACGATCACCATACTTGCTTTCACGAGAAAGTAAAAATACGTTTACCCTTCCTATAAAAATTGGACTGTAGATATATTTTTTAAGACTCATGATTACAATGAAAAAAAAACAACCCTTTACAAATTATTTTCTCTTTCGTTTTGAAAGCTCGAGGCCGTGTTCACATTCCCTTGTTTACGTTCTCGCGAAATAAGAGGAGGAAGAAAAAGAATAAAAAGATTATTATAGACCACGAATCGAAGACGTTCGATTTTCAGTGGCAGTGAAAGGTCATCTGATTTAAACGAGGAGATGAAAAACTTCCCTTCGACGATCAGGTTGGTAGTACTGGGATGAAACCATGAGGCTTAGGGGGTATGTTGGTAGTGGGGTGGGTGGAAGAGGGTGAAAGATACTAAGGAGGAAAAGGGGAAAGGAGGAATAAAGGGGCCTAGCTATTAAAGAAGGAACCTGGAGTAGGATTGGGTCTCACTAAATCCTTGGGATTGAACTCTAGGGTCTGGGACTTTATGCTAAAAGCGAATATTTACCATATTAAAGAGATTGTATTTATTTCTTCTAAAAATATCTCACACATTTTTGTATAGACCTATTGCAAAATATTGCCAACTTATTAGTTTTAAAATCATAACTTTTCGTGATCTACGTTTTACTAGGCTATCCACATATTCACACTAATTAGATAGGGAGAGTAATGTATAATTCAGAGGGAATGTATCCACAATCTCACGGAGGGATGGTGTGTAAACATTTAGGGAAAAAATATCTCAGTAGAACCGGCTGGGAATATAACCCAGTCCTTTCTGTCACCGGCAAACTAGACTAGACGAGACTGACACCTTAATCTAAATGCCCACTGGTGTGAATATCTTTTTAAAATAAAAGTTGATAATGGTATAATAAGCTTTAGGGGACATAAGTTAGCTATGTAAAGACCCATCCCTTAGATATATATCTTTTGGGGAGTTCACCAAATAATATAACAGAGATAAGATTGACTGTTCAGTATTTTGTTTCTGTCCTTGAATAAATGAATTTGTAAGCTGTGTGTTAGGATAAAGTTGTCTTTAAATTACACGTTTAATACTCTCCACTCAATTTTTATACAAATCCAACTCTTCTTCCAGCTTGGACCGAATCTAATATTTCTCCCATCTTCGGACCTAATAATATATTTCTCCTCCCCTTCGATACTAATATAATTTCTCTCTCACCTTCGAAACTAATATAATCTCCCTTCCATCTTCGAAACTAATATAATCTCCCTCCCATCTTCGAAACTAATATTATCTCTCTCCAATCTTCGAAACTAATATAATCTCCCTCCCATCTTCGAAACTAATATAATCTCTCTTCTACCTTTTAAACTAATAATATATTTATCTCACCTTTGAAATTAATACAATACTTTCCCCAGATTCAAAATTAATAAATATTTATCCCAGCTTTGAACCAAATATCATAATTCCAATTCAATTTTCTTTAATTCTAAAATATTTCCTTTTAAGTTGAGCACCTCTACATATTTATTTCCAAAAAATAAGTCAGCCACAGCTTTAAGTTAAAGAGGGTGAACCATAGGGGAGATTGCTTTTGATTGTAGTGACGTAATTTTATTGACACGATGAGGATACAAAAAAGGAGCTCATATTGACGTTCGTTACAAGAGATGATGTGGGATAAGCGAGAGAAGAAACGGGGAAAAAGAAGAATTAGGAAATGAACGGATAGAAACAAAACAACCTTGGGGAGGAATGAAATAGGTTTTCCCTTAACCGCTTCAGTGGCCGCATGGTATAAGGCGCTACTCTCGCACTAGTCTAGAATGCTGAAGATGGGGAGATCGGGGTTCTATACCATTCGAGTGTGCTGGAGGTGGTTTTCCCTACATTGTTTTCCACTCTTTCTCTCGATCTCTTCAAGCAAACGTCGGTACATTTTCTTTAAATTTAAGCTTCCTAATCCCTAATACATCAGTATGATTAGTACATAAGCGTGTAACCCGAAAGGGTAGTAAGACGCGGTGCAAAAAAAAAAAGTTTCGTCTTAGTAGGTATATCTGTAAAAGTTATTCTAGTTTAAGAAATAAATAATTTTTTCTACTCCAGATGAGCGCACTAAATATTTACATTTATAGGGTAGGGATAGTGAAGTTAAAGAATTAGAGAAAATATACTCGCATTTTCGTGGTGGGAGAGTGGGAAAATATTTAGAAAAAAAACTCGGTGCGCCCTGTTTGGATTGGAGCCTCACACTCCCCATAACCAACAAGAGAGACAATATGAGACCGACACTTAAGTCCACGTGACCACTGGTGTCTGTGTTTGACCTTCAAACTATCACATTTCACTTCTCTTACAGTGTCATCTCAAAGGTTTCATCCATTTAACATGTGTGTGTAACGCGTTTGTCTGCTGTTTCCCTTTCGCAACTCTGTGGTCTAGTGGTCAAGAGTTCCTGGTTACAGATACAGAGGTACTGTGTTCGATCACCGAAGCTTCCAGAGTTTTTCTGTAAAGCAGTGGGTCGGGAACGGGGTCAAACTCAGCCTCGTGAGGACAAATGAGGAGCTACTTGAATAAAGAAGTAGCAGTTTCGGTCTATAAAACTGAGATTAACTGCTGGAGGATTCGTTGTGCTTACCCATGACACCCTCTATCCGCAAATGTTGGCGCTATCACGATGACGGTCTTTCGGCCGATATAGCTTGATTGCGGGCTGACGCCAAGGAGTTGCCTTTCGCAAGTGAATCAATTTATGGGAGACTGGGGTGTCTGTTTTATGTGAAGGTAGTTTGGACGGAGGATATTGGAAGCGGCTTACGAATCTCAAGCCACGTTATAATATTTCTATATACCCGCCTCGGTGGCGTAGTTGGCTAACGCGCTAGTCGTGTTAAGCTCGACCGCCGAGGACGGGGAGATCGAGGTTCGAATCTCGGTCGGGTGAACTGGGGGTGGTTTTTCCTAAATGGTTTTCCACTCTCCCTCCACGCAAATGCGGGTTCACATCCTCTAAATTCAACCCTCCCAATTCCTAATCCATTAGCGTAATTAGTACTTAAGCGTATAACCCGAATGGGTAGTAAGACGCGGTGCTAAATATTAATATTCCTACAAAGAGGTGATGTCGTACAGCAACAGGCAGTAATGTTTGTAAAACGAAAAGAAAAAAACCACGATAAGAACGAGATTCACAACATTCAACGAAAAGAGAAAACAAAATCCTCTTGAGTGGCGCAACAACAATTCACAAGCTAGATAGAAATGTATATTCGCCCGTAATGCTTCGCAACATAAAACTATAAACAGCTGAATCCCTACATATTTTATTTTCTAACGTACAAACAGATATGCCTATTTACGATACATATCACATTGATTGATGTCTTAAAATTATTATATTGTGCAACGAAACAAAAGCGACACACGCGCTTCCCATTTAACGAGTTATTTCAAATTAATCATTTCGTAACAATAGATGCATGTGTCTGCTGGTATCTCGTTTTGTAGGCGCATGCGCGATGATTGAGTAAATTTGTTTTGAAATTTTATTGGGTCTACCAAGCTGATACTGTCGCGTAGAGATTTTTTTTTTTATGAAAACGGAAGTTGTTTAAAGTCGAGCCGAACGGAAAGCGCCGATGAGATTGAAATATTGTGATTGGTTTAGAGATAGTCATGTGATTACGTTTCTACTTTGCTCTTATGTTTTGACAAAAGTTTTGACAGAAAAGGTTTTTGACGGCAGCCTGTAACATTTTTATTGTTTATTTGTTTGAGGTATTTAACGTCCTCTTTCAAAACCGACTGTTTGTATAAACACACGAGAACTTCTATGAGCGATAACGAAAGGACCTTCCAATTTTGCTCTTAAAGGTATTTTCATAAGCCTTCCAAAGTTCTTTTACATGCCACAGTCAACATTGGACCAACGGCTTTACTTCCTCTCCAAAGGAGAGTTGTGAAGCGGATCTTTATCGCTAAAGAAAAATCCGCTAACCCCGGCTGGCCTTGAACCCATGCATATCGGGTCCTGAGACGAGTACTTTACCCCAAAACTGCGAAGGTCAACGGCAACCTATTACTCGCAGAGCAAGATCAACCTAATCACTCCCAGCCGGCAAAACGCTTCTGTCCAGCAGGTCTGTAGTATGGCAAAGATCGAACGCCGCCAGTTTCACGCAATCTTGTAGCGACCCTAAATAAGCGTGTTACTTAATCTATGACATTAGGAACTCGAAAGTTTATTGCCGCTCTTACAAAATAAGAGTGCTAGTTGAAGAAATATACTATTCAGTTAAATATGATTAATTTAATATAATTTTAATTATAATTTAACTGGACGTGTATATCGTTTAATCCCCCCCCCCCTTTCCCACCAATCACAAGTTAAACCTATCCGTTGTAACATAATTCTCAAAGCATTGCTAGCAAAAAGTTCATATTTCAAACAACGCAGTTAATGGTGACAAAATATTTTTCTTTTTTTAGCTTCCAGGCTCCCTCTACACAAAAAAAGGTGCTTTACTTTACATATAATTCACTCTAGAGAGTATAAACGATAGATTACAGTAAAAAAAACTAGCATCCATAATTATTATGGATGCTAGTTTTGTTAACTGTAATCTATCGTTTATCAAGCTTATCTCAGCAATTGCGTTCTCTGCTTAAGCTAAGATCACGATCAGCTTAACGTTCAAGTACCGTATGAATTATTATTATTATTTAGCACCGCGTCTTACTACCCGTTCGGGTTATACGCTTATGTACTAATTGCTCTAATGGATTAGGAATTGGAACGGCTATATTTAGAGGAGGTGAGCCCGCATTTGCGTGGAGGGAGAGTGGAAAAGTATTTAGGAAAAACCACTCTCGGTTCACCCGACCGAGATTCGAACCTCAACCTCTCCGTCCTCGGCAGTCTGGCTCCACACGAAGCTAGCGCGTTAGCCAACTACGCCACCGAGGCGGGTAACATAATGTTCAATTAACTTTCATGTAACGTAATTTTCATTTATTGTTCGCGTAACGTAACTTTCAGTTAACGTTCACGCAACGTATAGAAATATAATGTGTAATCAGGATTCACTTAACATTAAGGTAACTTAACTGGCAACTGGCGGCACAAAATGGCTTCTTTTTTTTTTTTGCGGCCCACGAAGTTTCTTGGAAAAGTAATCTACTGTAGTAAAGTTGACGTTTTTAACCGAGAGGCGGAAAGTTTTGACATGTGTGGGAAAAATCCACGAAAGCTCCAACTGATGTTTATTGGTTTTTCTTAGCACCGCGCCTTGCTACCCGTTTGGGTTATACGCTGATGATTTTAGGGATTAGGAAGGCTATATTTAGAGGAAGTGTACCCACATTTGAATGGAGGGAGAGTTGGAAAATATAGTGGAAAACTATTTGGAAAAATCACCCTCAGTATATCTGACAGAGATTCGAACCTCTATCTCCCCATCATCAGCAGTTCAGTATATTGCGAGAGTAGCGCGTTAAACCACGTGGCCACCGAAACATGTTCCAATTCTAACTGATGTTCATTCAGTAATAAACTTAATTGCGCTCTATTTTGATAATAACTTTCGTATCTGCTGAGTTTTATTTCCTTCCACCTTTCAGCCGATTTAAGTGGCCCACCAACTAAACTCTTGGATTCAATTGTGGCCCTCTGGCACTTTTAAGTTGGAAAACCCTGAACTAGAGCAAGTCAGAAAATTAATTTGTACTGTTTGAAAACGAATTGTTCACTGAAATGGAATCCAAGTAGTTAAAAGTAATTAGGCTTCAAGTATTTGCAATAGACGCTTATAAAACTACAAAATAACGTGTAAGAAAAAGTCCACGGCGGTTTAGTGTTCGAGAGACGCGGAAAAACGAACTATACCGAAGAAGGCGTCTGCACATCATAAACTAGCAAATTAAGTACTAAATAGCCGTATTGGTGTTACTCGTCACATGATTGGCTGGCAGGAACACGTGGTGCTCTTCCCTTAACGTAAAGCAATGGATCTCCTCGTGATTTTAAATGGAAGCCATCACGATGTGATATTAACTTAAAGAGTTATCCAGGGGAAAACTTTCAAATTACTTGAACGTTAAAAATAAAGGTTGCCACATGTCCTGGCCAACCAATCGTGTTGCGAGCAACGTCGACACGGCAGTTTAGTTCATTTGTTTGTCTATGGTTGTGCAGAAATCTTCGGTATAGTTCGTGTGTTCACATATCGTGAGCATTAAAACATCGTAGTCAATTCTCTCCACTTTATTTTGTATCTTCAGCAAAGCTTATATTGCAAGTATAAATAACTTAATCAGTCCTAACTGCTTGGGTTCCATTTTATCTAAAAATTTCCTATCCTTGACACTTTTCTTTTGATCCATACACTCTACCTTCATATATTTATGCCCAAACCAACGTAACGCACTTCTTTCACATTGACTTATTGTATTATCATTCAAATAGCACTCCTTCAGCAACCATTCATCATCGAATCTGTCCAAACGAGTTTTTCACATACATTTCTTATATATCTCATTCCAACCGCATTCATCTTGCTCTTTTCTTTCTCCTGACAAATCCGCGCCTCACAGCCATATACTGCCATCTTTGCCTCTTTCAGTACTACTTCATTCTTTGCAATAATTCACACACATCCAACTACGCTCCGGTATGTCGATTTCAATATCTATCCTTCTATTTTTACAAAACATTCTTCCCAGATACACAAAATCTATCACTTGTTCTGAAATCTTTCCATTTATACTAAGCTGACAATCATTTATTGATAATTCCTTATCAAAAACTATTACCTTAGTTTTGGAGACAGCTATACGAAGATCCATTCTGCTTGTCGCAACATTCAAACGATTTAATGCATTCTGCGAGTCACTTTCATTCTCAGACATTAATACAGAATCATCTGCATATAGCAGCTCTCTCACTTTCACATTGTCCATTTGTACATCAACCGCGTCCTCACAAGCGTCCCTCATAAACTTATTCGGGAATAGGACTACATTAAACAACCACGGAGACATAACACAACCTTGTCTAACAACTTGTTCAATGCCAAACCATTCGTTCATAACTTCTTCCACCCTAAGTCACGCTTTACTTCCATCATACACCGCCATTATTGCATTTATTAACAATGTATACACACCATACTCTCTAATAACATTCCTTAACATACTCCTATTCACACGATCATATGCTTCCTCTAGAGTCTAGACCAACAAAGGCAGTTTACAGATAACAAAATAAGTTAGTTGTTGAAAATATTTTAATATTTTTTTTATAATATATATATATATATATAAAGAGTATTTATTTTAATTAACAAGATTATGTGTTTGTTTTTAAGAGGAAAACTTACTTAAAGGCAGTTTACCGAAAACCTATTTTTGAAAAATTTCTTTTGCAAGCTATAATACACAATATGAGAAAGTTTGTGGGATTTTATCGTATCATTTATTTATTCTAGCATAGTTGCTGTAATCATATAAAGGTTATATTATTTTTATATGTAAGAAGATAAAACTCAAAAATCTGATAGCAGGATGTCAAAGCATGTGAAGCATGAGAAGGAAGAATCGATTTTTAATATTGTTCAGAGCCAAAAATCTTGTAAAGGTTAGCATCAAAGTGTGTTTAGTTATTTTATCATTTACTTTGCAACTTGGAGCTACAACTTTTTTATATTTATTTTAACCTCCCCTTTTTTCAAATAAAAAACAGGTTTGAGATAACATAAATACAAACTAAGGATACTTTAGTAGGTTTTTTCTTTTACAAAGTGAAAAGTAAGCAGCTCTGTAAGCGCTAGGGAATAAACAGTTTGGAATTAACAACGAGAAAGAAAACTTTTTTTTAAAGTAAAAAACATTGAACAATGAAATAACTTTCTGGGTTGTGATACTTAAACTTGCAGTATACTTTATATCCGAGTGATACACAAAAAATATAAAGAAAATATAACTATATTTATTCCAGATATACGATTGTTAGGTTAACTTAAAAATGGCTTAGAGCTTTGTTAAGTTTTTTTTATAAAAAAGTTTTAAAGGTTTGCATTTTTAACGTGAAAAAAATACATGCAACATTTCTTATTTTACTTTAATATCAAGTGTGTAAGCCCAGCCTTTCCTATAAGTTGTGTTTACTATAGTAGGATACACGTAGGAATAACAGTGTTTAACGGTTACAAACGTTACTAAAACAATTTTAATATATTCATACGTAAAGTTATGTGATCTGTAATAGTCACTTTTGATACATATGATCAATATCTTTAAAATAATATCCATAATATAATAAAATGTTATAAAATTAATGGTTGCTGAAGGAGTGCGATTTTAAAGGGAATCCGTAGATCAACGTGAAAGAAACGTCTTACGTTGGTTTGGGTATGTTGGGAGGATGGGTGTAGATCGAGTGACGAAGCAAATATATGAAGGTAGAGGGCGGTATGCAAGAACGTATAGTGAATGCTTAGCGAACCGATAGTATGGTCCCGAGCACACTGTCGCTCCAACTTTTAACCTATGATGACGCAAGCAAACCCACGCTAGTGTAGACAAAGTATCCCCTAGTCAAGTGTGTGTGTGTGTGTGTGTGTGTGTATCAAAAGGAAGGGGTAGGCCATGTAAGACGTGGCTAGATGTTTTAGATGAATGTGTGAAAAAGAGAAATATTAAGAGTTTTAAGAATAAAAGAGCATGTATGACTTGGTGTATGGATGTTGATGATGATGATGATGATGAAGCGAAGGGAGGATGCAAGGATAGGTAAATGTGGAGAAAGTTAGTGAGGATAGATTAAATATGGATTTGTTTTTTCAGCTACATGCACAGTTTATTGCCTAACCCTTAAGGGAACGGGAAAAAAGTTTATATTTTCTTAACTTTTCTTCCTATGGATAATGTACTATACATATTATGCGCACTGAATTGAACCAAAAACTATTATACATCATACTCGTACATATGGGCAATGTTTCTCTACTTAATTCAGTACAAGTCACCGATTACCGTTTGAATGACTAAATATTATTAGTAAAATAAGTAGCTATCACTCACACCTATGGAGACGCGGTCTAAACGTCATACTCATCACCGACAAAGAGGGGGTTGGGGTTTACAATTGTTTAGTCTATTTTCCCTAAACGGTTTCTCATCCTTCATTCACGCAAATTCGGATACATTTACTCTATTATCTCCCTCACCCCTAGCCTCTTAGCGTAGCTAAATTCGGATAGTTGTGACGGTTGGAAAATGATTGTTTTGGTTAGTTTAGCCACGAATTAAGACAACTACAGTAGCCCTATGGATTCTTTGGTGCTGACTGACAGCTCACAGTTGACAGCTGACAGCTGACAGCTTTGAAAAGCTACCAGACCAAATTATGTATCCCTACGCCAAACCATATGATCTGCAAAAAACATGTGTTTAGCAGCTGTCACTTCTGACAGTCAAAATGTAGGTATATACCTAAATGTTGACTGTCAGAAGTCAGCTGTGAACTGTCAGTCAGCACCAAAGAAGCCATGGGGCTACTGTATATATACCTTACATACTTAGCTGGCCGCGTGGTCTAACGCGCCACTCTTGCAGTAGACTAGACTGCCGATCGAGTTTAGAATCTTGGTCGGGAGTACTAAGGGTAGTTTTTACAAAATAATTTTCCCCTTTCCATCCACGCAAATGGGGGTACACTTACTCTAAATATAGCCTTACTAATCCATAAAACTATTACCGTAATTAGTACATAATCGTATAAACCGAACGGGTAGTAAGACGCGGTGCTAAAAACAAAACAAAAATACACGTCCATAAAGTGCTAACTTATCAAATTGGTAAATAACCCCCCCTCTCACCTCCCGCCCCCACAACCAAAAACACTTGGGGTTTCCTGAAACGATTTTATCCCATTTAATTCTTGTATTTCCTTTCTTGTTGAAAATAAAGTTATATAATATGACACGTTTCTCCTTTTATATCGTACAAAAAAAGAAAATAAGATCCACCCCCATCCCGTCCTACGACTTTCTGGATCCCACCCCCCATCGCTAGACGGAATTGCCACTTTGGTTTCTATAAGCAACAGCACAAAGGACACGTGCTTATCGGCGTGTTTTTTTTTGTTTTTTACCTTCACTCCAACTGTTCTTCACAAGACGCTGGGGTTACGCGCATGCGCTTACGGGTCCGCCCCTCTTTCAGAAAGACTAACCACAGTTTTGTATCTTGTTCGCAGTGTTGTCAACTGTACGATCTGGTTACTAGTTTTGATATAATTTCACCACCTGTACAATCCAATTTTAGGATATTTTCTGAAAGTAATATCTTGTGAACCTGTTATAAGGTAACAAATTTTACACCAATTATTATGTTTTATGAAAATTGGTGGGTTTATCAATATAATTTCAAAAGTAAATAGCCAGAGCTATATTAATGGTAATTACTTCAGTTAGATATCATATTCTGACAATTGAAAAATGACACCTGGTCCCGGGTTCGATTCCCGTGTCCAGGTGTCATTTTTCTATTTTTCAGAATATAATATAATGTCAGAAAGTAGTATCCTACTGGTAAAAATACAATCCTTATCAGGTCCGTGTACTATCGCTAGAGACTATGGAGTTGGCAACACTGCTTGTTCCGTCACTCTCGCAGTAGACCTGACTGCCAATGACAGGGAGATCGGTGTTCGGATCCTGGTCGGATGAACTGAAAGTGGATTTCCATCCTCCCGCCACGCAAATGAGAGTACACTTCCACTAAATTTGACCTTCCTAACATCTCTCACTTTGGTGGCAGTAGGTTTCTAACGTGCTACTCTGCCAATGACGGGCTGATCGAGGTTCGAATCTTGGTCGGGTGTACTGAGGGTGGGTTTTTACAAAATGATTTTCCACTCTTCCTACATACAAACTCGGGTACAGTTCCTATAAATATAACCTTCCTAATTCCTAAAACTACTAACCGTAATTAGTACATTAGCATAAACCCGAACGGTTAGTATGACGTGGTGCTAAAGAAACCCAACTTGTTTCGAGTTGTGCCGAGGTTTGCATTTGTCACGATGGAACAGCACAGACCCGCTCTGGTGACTGTCTTTTAATCTTAATTTACTCCTGTGGTAAGCTATTAGCTAGCTATCTTTACGACAACTGCTTTCAACTGTTGCCTTTACCCACTTCAGTGACAGAATGGTCTAAGGCACCACCCTCGTGTTAGACTGGCCTGACAATGACGGGGAGACCGGGGCTAGAATCCCGGTCGGGTCTACTGAGGGTAGATTTTTCTAAATGTTTTCGGTGCATACGTTTTTTTTTTAAATTGTAAACATTTCATTAAATCTGGTGGAATCGTTTTCTTAAATTGCGGCTCCCCTAATGAACATTTGAAAACTTAGATATTAAGTAGGTCTGAATGCTTTTATAAATAAAAAAAAATTAAAACCTGTATTCTATAACTAAAAAAATGTCGGTAAATTTTTTTTATTTTTTATGATTGCAGCTTTTCCTTTGATCATCTTAGAAATTTGTGGGCACATTCGTTATGGTTTTTTTTTAGCACCACGTCTTACTATCCGTTCGGTTTATACGTTCATCTATTAATTACGCTAGTGTGTTATGGAGGAGGAAGGTTGAATTTAGATTAAGTCTAGCCATATTTGCGTGGAGGGAGAATGGCAAACAATTTAGGAAAAACCACCAGAAGTACACCTGACTGGGATATGAACTCTAATCTCTCCATCATCAGTAGTCCAGTACGTTACGAGAGTTACACCTTAGACCATGTGGCCACCAAAGTGGGTCTCAATTTCCAAGCATTTATTAAAATTAAATTAAAAAAAATATAAATCATTTCGGTAAAACCCTGACACTCAATGTAAAATAAAAATGTTCGAGATTTAAATATTTAAATTAACTGTCCGGTCTAAGTTTATCTCGCTTCCCCCTAAAAAGGACGGTAGCCCCTCTTTGGGACACGATCCTCAGTTTGAGAATCTGTTTTTGTCGACCACCCTAACCACTGAGTCAGAGGGACGCACAAAGGCTTAACTCAAAATATAAGTTGCTGTGATACTGAGTTAAATTAACATATTATAGTGAAGTCTTTTTTAAATAATTAAACAATATGGAATTTAATATAGTAGACTAAATTAAAACTTATCAAACCACATTTTATAACATTTTAATCATCCTGAATACTAATTAAAAATAGTTTTTCTATTTTCTATAGTACAATCATTTAAAATTAAAACTAAGAATATTATGTAATTAATTCATAGCAAGATGTTTCTAAGACAAAAGGGAACAAAAGCTAAAATTAAGTTTTCACTTAATAAATTTTACTTGAAAATGCAAAAATAAAATAAACAAAAGAATTTTAATTAGAATTTTCTCTAAAAGGCATGATAACAATTAATTAAAAGCCAAGTGTAAGAGAATAATCTCTTTTAAAATAATATTTGCTTATTTAACGCTGGTTTTCACAAAGATAGGATTTTGATTAGAATAACATTTTTTTAAATATTCATACAAATATTTATCGTTTAATATTGATAACATTCTACTAAATTGTTATTTTTTTGGACTTGAAAATCTATTAAATGTGAAAGTTGATAATCACCACCACTTAAAATATGAATTAATTAAAGTATTTTTACTAACTTTAATTAAGTTGGGAGTGAAGGGAACGCGAGAAAAGGGAAGTTTTTTTTTTGTTGTTGCAATTTTTAAAGCAAAACTTTTTGTTTTGAAAAAAAAATTAAATATTTATTCCGTTAACCCCAGGCTACTTTTTTTTTTTAATTCACGTCTTACTACCGGCCTAAGAATATTTATGTTAACGGGGAAGAGATGAGTAAGATAAAATTTAGATGGGAAACCCTTCAGAAATAAACAACATTATTAC
Source organism: Timema genevievae (assembly GCA_902155825.1). Taxonomy (NCBI): domain Eukaryota; kingdom Metazoa; phylum Arthropoda; class Insecta; order Phasmatodea; family Timematidae; genus Timema; species Timema genevievae. Next base: position 22,521 of record CABFWO010001467.1, on the reverse strand, counting down.
TCTTTATTCTTTAGATTGAAAAAAGACACGGGAATCGAACCCGATACTTTTGGATCAATACGGCAATATTCTAGCAACTGAGCTAGCCAAGAGATGTCCTGTACCCTAATCCAAAGGCCCTGGGTTCAATTCATGTGTCCAGATGTCATTTTTCAATTTAAGGAATATGATATTTAGATGCGACTATAGCCGTGATAAATAACTATATTAGCTTGACTATTTAATCCACCCATATTACACCTAGCCAGGACTCTAACCCCGACCTCCTCGTTCCCGGGGATCCAGTATTTAGTTTGAATAATGCCTTGGACCGTACATCCACTGAGGCGGGTGTAGACCCTTTCGTTGTAAATTTTAATAAAAGTAAGGTAGGAGTTTATTTTGAAAGAACTTCAAGAAAACACAAACATTATTTTGGCGGTCAACATTAATAACGGTTTACTATATTATTAATATTAATTGATAAGTATTGATACTATCTATCAAAAGTGAAAGTTACAGATAAAATGAAATGACGTTTGAATATATGAAAATAGTTTCAGTAACTTTTATAACTGCCAAAAAAGTAGCCTTCCGGTCGGACTGTGGCTTGACGGGATCGCTCCGGGACAGTAGTATTTAAACTTTTTTTATTTTTGCGTACCCCCAAATATAATTTATCTTAGACTTTGTACCCCCAAATTTGTTGATCCAAAATGAAAGTTATACTTAATTCTATAATCCATCCGTATCTAAAACGGATTAAATAAACTACATCCAAAATAATGTGGGTGGTTAAGGAACAGGATAGGAGCAGAATGCAGGTTAGTGAAATTATATTTTGAGAATCAGGTTCGGTGTGACAAAATTTGATACGATTGAGAAATTAGAAAGTAAGAGTAAAGGAAGACCCAGTCCCGGACGGGATAGAGAAATTCACGACTAAGGTGGTATGGCCGTGTGAGAAGAATAGAGAGGGAAAGGATGTCCAGGAGGATGTTGAATATGGAGGCGGGGGTAGGATGTCGAGAGGAGGACCAAGGGACAGATGGCTGAAGGAAGTAAGGAGGAGCGTGGAGGAGAGAGAAGAGGACTGGGTCAAGGTGGAGGGAGAGAGGAAGTTGGAGGAAAGGAGGCGATGGAGAAGCTTATGTTCCAAACAGACCCGGCAAGTGGCTGGAAGCTGTTCATGATGATGATATTATGTAATCCATTGTTTTTGATAAGTTTTAAATGATAAATATATATGTGTACTTTTAAAAAAAGAATATTACGTCCTCCCTAAGATGTTTTTTCATTCCCCCGGGGGTACGCATACCCCAGGTTTAATACCACCGCTTTAGGAACTATAGTGGAGATAGGCAGTTGTTGTCTCGAGTTAGCAATCGTGGAATTGAAATCCTTAGTAGGTCTAAGGCGTAATTAAAACAGGAAGTCAGGTACATGCTTCAGGTAATTAGCGAACCAAAGATACGTCTCATTAATGTTCACACCTTGGTTTTAACATCCATCAAGCTTTGACTGAGAGGGGGGAGGTATCAGTCTCTCCCTCTTACCCCCTATTTCCCCTCTTCTCTGGATAGGTAGAGTACGACTTTGTCATTGAACACAACAGTTATGAATGAACAGTGTTAGATCTTCACAACTTCACTTTTCCACCAGTTGACCAAGCGTAGCGAGGTCCTGTTTTAACTTTTTGATAATTTGGCATTTCGTCTGTCTTTTTGTCCGGATGTTTGTTCCGCGATAACTCATGAGGTAGGTGTGAGAAATGAAAAATGTATAGGAAATGTACCAGAGTTTGCGTGGAGATAAGAGTGGGAAACAATCCATAAAAACACCAACCCTCAGCACAACAGGCTAGGGATTCGAACCCCGACCTCACCGCCACTGGCAAGTCAGAATAAATGAGCTTGCCTTGTCCAGCGTGTCTACGTTTGTATCAAGTTAGCTTGTGTGACGTGTTCTGATAAGTATAATAAACTAGTTCAAAAAACTAAAAGAATAAATGGCGTCAGCCCATAATCGAGCTATGCCTATCGAGCGCCCGCTGTCTATCGGCGAAGACGGTGTTAACTTCTGTGGATATAAGGTGTCATTTGATCAGAACAGCGAACCCTTCGGCCATTAATCTCAGTTTTATAGACCGGAGCCGCTACTTCATCTAAGCTCCTCATTTGTCCTCACGAGGCTGAGCTGACCTTGTTCCAGACACACTGCTTCCCAGAAAATATGGAAGCCCCGTGAATGGAACCCGGGACCTCTGTATCTGTACCTAGGAACTTTTTACGAACACTAGACCACAGAGGTCATAAACCACTTGTTAAATATTATGATTTAATATAAAACGAGAATTTTAATCCAAATAAGTTAATTAAACAATTGGGATTACGTATTGTCCCCCCAAGTTCTCCGCGGATGGAAATGGGGTGCTGCAAACCCAAACTAGCACCCTCACGTCTTCTATTCTTCCACCCTCTTGATATCTTCCTCACGTAACGGAGGCATGGCGTTAGGAAGTTGTTCGTGTTCGTTATCCGCGCGAGTGCTGGGAGGTTGAGGGGGTGCGAGGGGGATTGTATAAAGAAAGGAGCGCACGTGTCCCCGCCATCCTGACGCAACAGTAAGGGTTGTGGGAGGAGGCGAGGGGTGGCGACAGCTGCGGACAAATAAAGACACGTGCGAATTCATTCCTTTCCTTATGGCCGACGCACTATATAGATCTTTATACCCGCACCGGTGGACATGCGGATAGAGGTGACAATCTTGTCTAACCTAAATTCATAAGTAGATATGAAGAAACATCTTAGACAGTTATAAAAGTTACTAAAACATATTTTATGTGTTCATACGTCAGTTCATGTGATATATTATTATTTATTAATTTAGCACCGCATCTTACTACCCGTTCGGATTATACGCTTAAGTACCAATCACGCTAATGGCTTAAAAATTGGGAAGGTTGAATTTAGAGGAAGTGAACCCGCATTTGCGTTGAGTGAGAGTGGAAAACCATTTAGGAAAAACCACCCCAGTTCACTCGGCCGAGATTTGAACCTCAATATCCCCGTCCTGGGCAGTCTATCTCAACACTAAACTAGCGCGCTAGCTAACTACGCCACTAAGGCGGGTTCATGTGATATACAGCTAAAAAAAATTATATATAGCTTAATATCAATGCTTATAGAATAACACAAATGATATCAAGGCTGGCATATAAAAAAGGTTGCCTTGAAAAAAGTTTCTACCACATCCAACTAAAGTTCACCAGTGACGCGAAAGGTCGGTGTTCGTAGGTGATTTTCCCCACTAATTCGGGTTCAATTCATCTAAATTCTACCTTCCTCATCCACACATCTGTGTTATAAATATGCGGATAGCTCGGGCGGGTCAGAGAACACAAATAATTCCAACAGTTTGAAAAAAAAAATATTGTACAGTGCATCGCACAGACTTTCCCTTTTATCTTAAAATAGACATATAACTTAATATAAAATGGTAGTATTTCTAAAAAGAAATAATATACATTGTTGCAGAAACATTTCACCAAATACCCGAGATTAAAAATATAAATTGTTACAGAAACATTGTAAAAAGAGTAACATCTCTGTCCACCAAAATGCATAACAATAATTTTCTGTTTTCAAAGAGCACCATAAAAAATCTATTTATTTACTTACAGTTCAGAAGCCATTAGTTTTATTAAATATATTCCGAATAAAAAAGATTTTTATTTTTAACAGTACCATAACTTAACAATGATAAGTTCTTTCGTAACTTAAATAGTTGTGGAAATTTGATTAGAATTGTAAATTTATGCAAATGTAAAGTACCTTCAAAGTAATTTTCATGTGGAAATGAGAGTTGCCATTTTGTTTGAACTGTTAAACAATACCTAGCCATCAAATTTGATCAAAATCGTTAAAGCGGATTTCAATATAATCAATTTTTTTCTCTTTTTACCCTTCAATAAACTACCCTTAATCTTAGGGTTATACATCTAATTCCATTGATACCAAGGCTTAGCCAAATCGGTAAAATGATTTTGGCTCTAGACCAAGGTACAGACAAACAGACAAAATTCATTACATCGTAAAAACCCCTTTTTTGGGTTCATCGGGTCATGAAACGTCAATATCCATCAAAAACATGAATTCAATTTTTTTGACCCTATGGGTCGCGAGAAATTAAAAAGTTGTCTTTACGTTTCTAATGCCATAGAGGAAGTAAGACTAAATTAATTTTGTAAGTGAAACAAATTATCACAGTTAAAATAGTTAGCAATTTTATCGAAATTTTGTATCAATTCAAAAGTTTGTGTACAGGATTCAACTGTTTGCTGCGACAGCCAATATAATTGCTATTACAATGGGTTTTCTCAATAAATTATTATCAATAGTAAACACAAAATTAATGCAATGTTTGTATTATATTCTTATATCAGAAATTATTGTGTACGTGTTGAATAAAGAGCAATTTTAGCTTTGAGTGCAGTACAATGTTTATTTTAAATTTTACCATTGTCCATTGTCCTGATCAAACTGTAATTCTGAATACAAATCAGCAATAGTGCCCACCTTTCATTAAAATATATTATTTAAAGTATTTTATCTACAGAACAATAAAACCTTTTTAAAACTCGCTTTGTGAACAATACACTTTGATTAAATCATTTAAAGTTTTATCTCTTGAATTAAGGCCGTCTATAATATAAGGCGGCTTTGATTTAACTAGATAGTTTTGGTCTATTAACTGTGTTTTTAAACATTCTTTTTCTTTTTTAGATCGGGAGTTTTATTGTTAAGAATAATATATTATTTTCTGAGGAACCGCAGACAGACGATCTTTAAAGGTTTTTTTTTTTCGCTGGTAAATGTTCATAAAGTGAACAGTTTTGTTTGGTATAGCATTCATTAATATGTAATGACACAAAATTTATTTTTATTATTAAGTGTTTAATTAAAATAAATAATTAATGATAACTTGTTATGTGTGAACTTTAGAAATTTGTATAGATTTGGCTTAAAATGTGCTATTATCAATAACGCTTTATGTTTATATTATTTTTCTGTTGGTTGAGGTGTTTTAAGATATTAAAATTCGAAATAACGATATATCTAACTAGAAATAGATATCCGCGTGTCACGTAGCCTAATCGTTACCATGCGCTTCACGCCATCTTGTGCGGACTAACTGTAAATAACTGACAACGTATATAGTACATAGCGTTCTCTTCTTTATTTCATTAGAAAGCTTAAGATCACACTCTCATTAAATCTGTTTTTAAATTAACTAATATTTATTAAATCACATTTTTACTCACTAAATTGCTTTATAAAATATTAATAATTATTATTACTATCGTAGTTATTATTTAAGAATGCTCGTGTCTAAATATAATTTCTAAACATGGAATTATGTAAATAAAGTTTTTTAGAGTGTACCGTATTTATTTTCAAGTCTATAACATATATTTAGGTATTTTAAATAGCTGAGTAACATTATAATAAAATGGCTTACTGAACAATCATTACTTTACTTACATTTAATGTTTAACATTAATTTATATTTATGATGTTTAGTTTGAAATATAATTTAATATACCAACATCATGTTCAGTATCGGTCAAACACACTGGAAAATTAAACCAGACTTACAAACTATTGATGGTGCATTTCCTTTAAAACTACGCTCACCAACCCCAAAAATGAAATAAAACATTAATGACAATTTTGGTTATTGCTAAAACAAAAACAAAAAACACTAGTAGTGCACATAACATGACATTTAGCTTTGTAAAATTAGTTTCATTTCACAAAATATAAAATATTCTTGACAGAAGATTAATAAATATTTTTTTTACAGCAGGTGTGGGAAATGTGGATTTGTCGAAGAATATTGGTTGCAATGCTCATTTCAACAGCTGCTGTGTTTGTTATTGGTCAACCAGAGAAAAGCAGTAAGAGATTTTCAACATTATTTTTCAAGGGTCTGAGAACAGATATTTAAATAACTCAAGCTCGATTACAATAGTGAGCAAAACGTTGTCGATTTAAACCATTTTAAGACGTAGGGAAAGATTAACATCTTAACTATTTTGGACACAATCCGCCAAAATCTTTGAAACCAAAGATTATTAGTTATATACCGTCATAGGAAATTGGAGTGTTTCATTTCAAGTTCATCAAAATTGAATTAAGTTAAAGCTGGGATTTATTTATAAAAAATAATATTATTCTAGATTAGCTAATCGAAGAGTAAGAAGGTAATAATAAAAAAAATGAAAACATAAATACCGAAAATGAGTCTATATAGTCAAAGAGAGGCATTTTTAGTTTAGGATTAAAATTAGTATAGTACTTTATATTCTACCTTGATAATTGAATTCACAATTTTCATTTATAAAATTTAAAAGATAAAGTTGAGAGAGGGAATTGAAAATGTGACGAATATTAAGTCAACAGGTTAGCTTTTAGATAGTTAAAACTTTAACAAATCCGGTGGCATTTTTATAAAGTAATGAAAATATTAGAGAAGGTTCTAAACAATATTTATATTAGAATAAAAGTTTGTTAATCAAGAGAGAGCTCACCTAAAAAAAAAGATAAATAAAAAAATTCAAAACTCTCTTGAACTCCCTTATATATCCCAAAACCAGCCTATATACCCCCTATACAGAATTCTGGATACGCCATTGACATTTATGCTTTCTCAGCAGTACTTTTCTGCTCGTAGTCACTCAATTTGACAGGATGGCGCCATTCACAGACGCAGTTTTTTTTATATAGAATACATTTTCATCATTTTTCTTGGCCTACGTCCTCGCTAAAAAAAAATAGACATGTTTGCTGGCAGAGCTTTTCAATATTTACTTGGAAAATGTTCTAGAATACAGCCCGCTCTATAAAAAAAGGAAAATAGCGACATTCTCAACAAGCTTGGTTTTATTTTTCTTCAGAACCAGCCCTCATGTGCTATGATTCAGACTTGAAAGAGAATTTCGAGGAGGGTCAAACGTGGACCAACAAAAAAAAGGGTTGTGTGGAATTTCTGTGTGGGGCGTCGAATGGGGTAGCCGAAATTTACACTCAAATGTAAGTGTAGTAGTTTAAAATTCGCCAAGACTCTATTAGCTTTAAAAATATAAGTATATATATATATATATAAATCACCTGGATAAGGGAATATAACCCGAGACCTTTGAATTTGTGTGCCAACAATCTATGTCTTAGCTACTCAGGTTAATTCCATGGCTAAGTTTATGAATTATTTAATATTTTTACTTTAAATTAAATTAATTATAGCTCGCTTCGGTGGTCGAATGACCCAAGGGGTCACTATCGCTATATAGTTAACTGCCAACGACGGGGAGATCAGGGTTCGAATCTCTGTCAGGTGTACTGAGAGGGTTTTTTCTTAAAAGGTTTTCCACTCTTACTTCACGAAAATGTGGGTACAACTCAGAGAAATTAAACCTATCTTACCCCTAACACATTGGCGTAACTTTATTAGTAATGACACCTGGACAAGGGTCTTGGGTTCGATTCTTATATCCAGCTGTCATCTTTCAATATTATTTAATATACTTAATTGAAAGATGTATATCTCAACTACTTGAGTACAAATTAAGGGTATATTTTCCCCTTATAGTTGCCCGGAAATTGGTATTCGAAAAAGTAAGTATTGCTGGAATCAAGAGGATCTCGAAGCCGATTTTCCCAGGTGCTGCCCGATGACCGTGTGCTCCTGAAGTGGATTCAGGGTTCAGATAAACTCTACCCATGAGTTAAATTCAAGAATGTTCATTCGTTCACTGTATTAAAACTTATTTTAATAATTAGAATGAAGGGTAAAATAATTTAATTACTACTGGCAGAATCTTTATTTTATTTATTTGAGGTAATTAAAGTGCACTTTCTTGATCGACTGGTTATATCAGCTCACGAGAATTTCTAGGAGCGAGAGCGAGATGGCTTACCAATTTTGCCTGGAAAGGTGTTTTCACATACCTTCCAGGGCTCTTTTACACGCCACAACCGACATGGGACTGACAGCTTTACTTCCCCTCCGAAGTAAGTTTTGCTGCGGATTTCTATCGCTCAAGAAAAATCCGTCGACCCCTTCTGGGTTTGAACCCACGAACATCGAGTCTTGAGACGAGCACTTTACCCTAAAGACCACCAAGATTAACCTGGCAGAATAGAATTTTATTAATATTTCGCATTTGTTTGGATTAGTTTAAATTTAATTAGAGTTAGAACCGTTGAATCCTTAATCGTGATTCAAATATTCGACAAAATATCGGATTGAAGATTAGAATTTTTATAATGCAAATTTTGAACTGAAATTTGTTTTAGAGTTCTAAAACTGTTTATTGGTGATCCAGTCCCAACACACACACACACACACACACACACACACATATATATATATATATATATAGTACAAACTAAACAACCAAATTATTAATTTAACACTTGAATAATTAAAATCTCTAATGAATGCAATATAACAAAAACATGTGACAATTTATTTACTATTTATATTATATTTATATTTCCAAGTGTGTATCTTTCCAAGATTCTGATTTAAATTAGAGATTCATAAAATAGAGGATCAGACCCAAATATATTTTAAATCAAATATTTAATTACCTACATTGTAACAAAGTAATAATGATAACAAAGTGATTTCTCCCACAACATTGGCCATGATGTAGTCCCTACCTAACGCAAGAGACGTCTGTTCTAGCTTTAACCAAATCACCGTCCTTACCTGACGCAATAGATGTGTGTTGTGACTGTAACCAAATCGCCGTCGTTACCTGACGCAAGAGATGTCTGTTGTGACTATAACCAAATCGCCGTCGTTACCTGACGCAAGAGATGTCTGTTGTGACTGTAACCAAATCACCGTCTTTACCTGAAGCAATAGGTGTATGTTGTGACTGTAACCAAATCACCGTCCTTACCTGACGCAAGAGATGTCTGTTCTCAACGTTGAGGTAGGCCGACAAGACCACCTGAGACACTCCGAACAGCGTCCCGGCCCCTGCGGCCTCCTGGAGTCTGATGGGGAGTAGGGCGTACGTCAGATAGATGAAGAACATGGCGGCCCAGACGCCCGTGGAAGGGGTACGCCGCTCGTTGGCCGACGTCAACGTCATCTCGAGGGCGAGGAAAGTGGCTAGCACCACATAAGACACCCCGAGCAGGTACAGTTCGTTCAGGGCGGGCCGGGACAAGATGGCCATAAGACCTAGTAAAACATTTTGTATTTTAGTTTCCGTGTGTCAACCCCTACCGTCCAGTTTTCACAAGTAGGGCCTTTTAGAAAATACAAACGTATTTCTGCGGCAAACATTGATATCAATTTATTATATTATAAGTGTTATTTTATAGGTATTGATAATATCTATTAAAAGTCACAGCTATAGCTAACACGACTTAACGTATGAGTACGTGAAAGAAGATTAAATATCTTTCATATCTCTCTTCTTATGAAAATTGAAGCGTAGTGTACGAATTTCAACGGTTCAGGTCAAATCAGATTTTTTTAAAACTTAAACAAAGATTCATTATCTTATAAAGATTACTTTGTGACACAACTAACTACCTGCCCGGGCTACCCCGCAATGGGAGAGGGGAATAAGGAAGTTAAAATTTATATCAACACAACCGCATTTGGGGAAGAGTACAAAACCATTTAGGGGAATAAAAACTCGTTATAACTGATCGGGATTCGAACCCTGGCCAGACCAGATGAAGTTTACGCCTGTACATCGGAGCGAATCACAAAATACTTAGATCAGAGATAGATGATCTATAAAATTAACTATTGAGTAGTATTATATTTATAAATAAAGTAAGACAATCGAATATTCTTTAAAAATTTTATAGTCTGAAACAAAAATTTCGAAAATAAGTTAACAATTGACTACTACTTAGTAAGATTTACTCGTAAAACAATCGTGATTTTGATTAACATATGAAACAAGCTTCAAATAAACATTTTAAACCAAATAGCATAGCCAGTTGCTTTTTTTAAATTGCAAATTTTCAATAAATTAATCATAAATAAAATGCAGATTTTTTTAGAAAGATGTATATTCATTATTATTTATCATGTAAACCACTACCAGGATATACATTTTTAACAAAAACCTTAGACTATTTTTGAAAAATTTCTAATTTACACAAATTAGTTTTGAATAAATTACTCTTAAATTAGTTTTCTCCTAAAAAATATAGACTACAGTGTTATATATAATGTAAACCACACTCCAGATACCCAGTTTTTAATAAGGGCTAGAGTTAAAATTTTTTAAAAAAATAGTAAGAATCCTGAGGACATGACATTTAAATTTCAAGTTTGAAAATAAATTCAAACTGTATTGGCGCTAGCCTCGACAGAGAGACAGACAGAATAGTAGGACCCACTTTTTTGGGGTTCTGGGGCATATATCACGATAAAATTCAACCTAATCTCAAGGTAGTGAAGATTTCACGGTTACAATACTTTCTTTATACAAGAAAAAAGTGGTAAGTTACCTCCGTAGACTGTGATGCAGCAGGTGAGTGTCATACCGATGGCGATAACTTCTGGAGGGATCGAAGAAGGGTCGTCCTGCGTGTGGAGAAGTATGTTGTTGTTGTCCCTCGGATCTGAGACGAATATGGCGGCCATCTGGAGCAACCCCAGCACGAGACACAAGGCGTAGCAGGAGACCGAGGAGGTGGGTCATGTTGCTCTGGTTCATCCGTAGGAAGTATCTCTGGTACAACATCTCCACCTGGAGGAGGGGGAATCAGTCCTACACACAGCACTACCTACCAGCGTGAAGATTGATGTTCACAAGAGCATAACTCAGGATTTGGGGGGAAATATATTAAGTCGACACGTGTCCCGATGTTTCAAGGAAGATGGGTGGTGAGAGAGATGTGACATATGCTCTAATCAGATAATTTAGAAGTTCATCTTTTCTTCTGTGCAAAGATAATCTATTCAACGCTTGCAGTTAAGGCGAGAATTTGATTTTCTTGTCATGGTGATATCAACACTTGTTGATTATATATCAAGGGTGTCCTGGAATTTAATGACAACTTTTTATCTTCATTTAAAAAATTTCTTGTATAATGCCGCTATGAAGAAAATTAGAATCTACTTTACTCTCGGTACTAAAACAATATTTTGATTTATTTTGGCCAAAAACTGTTTTGTTATGAAAACTACAAGAAACATTTGCCTCAACTCACGTTCCCTACATCCCCACCTTAAAGGCTCCAAATCCATCCAATATTTCAGTGCTTTTAAAATTATTTGTGAAACTCTCTGTTTTCCCCAGACAGACAGACAGACAGACAAACACACACACACACATCATTGTGTTTTTCCGTTTTTATAAGTACGTATCTGCCATGGATTCTAAAACCTTATTTATGAAGTAAAGTGGAATGTTTTGACTATTCATTCAACCACAGAACAAACTTAATTGCCTTTCTCAATCAAATCTCTTTTAATCGAGTTTCCCGGTGACCTATGTGACCGCTGCCTCAATCACCTCGGATAATCGAGTTTAAACTGTGTTTGTATACGTATATATATATATATATATATATATATATATATATATACACACACAAGTATATCCAGACATGTTAGCAGAGACTTTGTAATGAAACGCTATTTTTTTATGAGGTTAAATGAACAATTTTCTGTCAAATAATAAATAAATAAGTATATTTATGGTTTGTAATAATAAAAATAATAATATCTATATATTTATGGTTAGTGTAAAATTGTTGTCATACATTATTTATTAAAGGTGAAATATCATTTGACTTTTAAGGCATCCGGTTTTTGTGAAAAATGTATTTAATTCACTAAAATAACTATATTACAGAATATATTAAAGATGGTTTATTCATTAATAATGGTTTCCCCTACTCTGGCCTGTCCAGATCAACTGTCAGTCATCATCCTTGCAACTCCGACGTGACAAACGGTAAAGGCAATCAGAACGTAAGAGAGAGAGAGACAAACCTCGAGGTTTTTGAACCTGTGCGACCGGCAGAGACGATGTAGGAGCCTCCTGAGTTGCGACCAACTCGCCCCTGCGTTCGTGCTCGAGGTCATCAGGAGGATGGATTCGACGTCGCCTTGGACATCCCGGGGCGCTCTGCGATCTCCGTTCATCAGGTTACCCGCTTCGCAATCCGCGGCCTCCTCATCTTCCTCCTCCTCTTTGATGCTGGCTCCGCGCGACATACCAACCTAATGAAATGATTTTACAGATCATTCAAATACGAGATCACTGACCACATTTCTGCCATATATTACGTAGGTCTTTTCTTATCCCTTTTACTCCCATACCTCACGCGCGCACACAAAGGAAGATGCGAGTCGGAAGCCGAGTCGTGGACTAATATGATGAACGCTCTTAATAATCTTAATTGAAAAGTGTGTTGTGAGTAGAAAATTAAATGGTATGACACAATTGTACATCCTGTCTCAAATAATTGTAATAAGAACAATAATTTTTAAAATTTGCTATCTTTCAATTAGGCCTACCCTTAAAGCTTATTTCTGGAGGGAAAACAAATTATTTTGATTAATCATATTACACACTCTAAGGGAATAATATTTTTTTAAACAAAATCGTTAAATCAATTTTAAAAATAATTTCTATTTTCAAAAACCATTCATTTGTAAACTGTCCTTGATTTTATGGCTAGAAGTTAATCTCAATTCGACATTTTATAAGCATAATATGACATATAAATATCAAGTTGGAACCAAATCCGTCAAACCGTTTGAGCTGTAGCCTTGGGTATATACAAACAGACATACATGGGGGGAGGGGGGGGG